>JAUBOD010000810.1:284178-312679 GCA_032353885.1 Nothura maculosa
GAAGTGACCAATCCGTGCGAGACATGCTACCTTCTGGTTTATATGGTTTATATAAAAGTGTGTGTAGGAACAATAAAAATGACATTTTGCTTGCATCAAGCTGTGTCCAGTCTCTCAGTTGCGGAACACAGGTGAGCTTCATTTTGTATCACGCCTCTTAAAAGTCAAAAATATCAGACCACATTGACAAGGCTAAATAATTCACACCCAAATGCACAGCACTAGAACATGTAAAATCTTAAATAAAATAGAATTTATACAAAAGCATCAAGTAAATCCTCCTCCGACTCATGAATTTTCAAGCTTTTTTGAACTTGCAGAAAAGTTCACAAGCCTTTGAGCTACGCTTATGTGGCTCCAGCTAAGTCCCTGTTGTGTGGAGCATGTCAGAATCTATTGAACTGCTCACAGCAGCTAGCTTGATCAACTGAGCTCTTTATTTCTGGTAATTCTGTGTATTTGACCAATTTTGCATTTTTAATGGAATGCTCATGGCTTAATACAGCAGAACATAATAAAATAAATGGCTCTGACTCTTCTACTGCTTACATCAGATTTATGTCAGAACTAGCTTTACAAATGTCAGTTGAATCTCTCCTGATACTAACAAAACCAACTCAGAATCAGGCCTACTTTCAATAGCAAAAAAAAAAAAAAAAAAAAATCTGTCTTTATTTAAAAAGTTTCTTCATCTCCAAATACCTTAAACACATAGCAAAACACTAAGTTAATAGCACATAGCATTGTTCTCCCAAGGCCTGGCTCAATTTTCCCACTCTGATTAGCTAGCAATTTGCACAATTACACCTAAATGGATGCAATGCTGATTTCATCGCTTATTTTATTATAGCAGTAAAGCAGGTACAGAACTATCTGCAATGCTTGTTTACAATATTACTCATAAACAATTTTTTTACACACTCTATTTCAATTTCCCAGCTTGATTAGCTACCAATCTGCACTAAAACACTCAAGTTAAAAGGAAAAGCTAATTGCTCTGAGTTTTTCAGATCATTTACATGCAACAGGATTTATTGGTGATAATGAAGCTCCAGAACAGGTTGGCTTCTCTCTCACACAGCTTCTTTTTCTGCTTTTCTACTTAATAATAAAATACACAAAAATGTCAATATAAGAAAGTACTTTTAGAGTAGAGCAGAGAGCTGATTAATCTGACAAGACCCTTATGTATGTGAGAAATCTCACTGAAGTCAGAGGAATTCTATGGAACTCCACCACATGTAAACCAGTTCTCAGGACCAATTATTGAAAGAAAAGTATGCAGTTATAGGAAAATGTCCAATTCCAAATCCAGTTTATGTGGCTATTGCCAATAAAATGAATCTGTTTTTGATGCATGTACTAATTAAAGAACAGTCTTGTTCAGTTTTGCACTGTTTTTGGCTCAGTTTTGCACTGTTATGGGCAAGATGGGAGATTGCATTGTCTCTGCTTTTTTGATTATTTTTTTTAACACAAAAAAGGTGCAAAGTCGAAAATGCTAAAAGAAGAGCTGCTGAATATCATTTCTACATACTCTTGTCACTGCAGTTTGAAATATCCCCTGATAATAGTTTGTTCACACCAGCATGGGATAATTTGGGCTACATATGGTGCCCTTCTTGATATGTCATGTGCTGCCATGTGCAACATGCTTCTCCTGCTGTGCAAGGTCATACTGGTTCAGAAGAAGGATGTACATGTCTCACCAACCACTATGCAGCTTATGGTTTGAGAAGACTTGGCTCTTGCATGTGGAGTGGTGGAGGCTGGAGCAAATGGAGGAGTGAGGACAAGGATTCCAGCGGAAGTGTTCTGCCTCTAGGGTGCTCTGGAGAGAAGTTGGGAGGCCACTGTATGCTTGGTAGCTCCTACACTTGCCTAAAACCTAGAAGAAGTGAGATGTAGTGTCATCTCAGCCTGATTAAGTTAAAAAAAACTAGTTTTGTCCTACAGCTGTCACAGCTGTCAGGTGTAGCTGCTTTATACTGTTGCTACTGGAGATGGAGTGCTACGGATCAAAGTTTTCAATAATCAGGCCCAGAGAAAACAAGAGGGTTTGACTTTGCAGCCAAGTCATAAGGGGCTCAGCTGAATTTGAGAAGCATGAAATACTCCTTCACACCAACACAAAGCAGATAAATTCTTTAAGGATCACACAGATCACTGACAGCATTTTAAGTCCAAGAAAAAGAAAACAGGATTATTATAATGAAAATTTTAAGTGTTTTAGGCTGTTGGCCAGATACTGACTGGCACTATAAAACACTCACACTTAACAAACTGAAAATGTTCTTCAAATGAAGAGGCTAGAGATTTTTTAACTAATTTATTCATAAGTAGAATAGGTCCCTGACATGTCAAAGTCACTGGCAAATAGCAAAGGCAAACTCAGAAGCAAAGTTTTTCAGAATTAGAGTACAGAAATTATGCTCTTAAAATTATCAGGATATTTTTTAGAAAAATATATGGGATTGGAAATGATAGTAAATATAACTTATCCTTTGTTATGTAGATAAAAACAAGAGTTCATTAAGAGTTCATTGGATTAAACAATGTAATTTTTACATTGGCAGAAATAATTGTATTTGTAACTAAATACATTTGTAACTAAATAGATGCTGTTGCATCTAGCTTAGAACATGAAAAATTTTGATGTCATTTCAAAAAATCTCAGTTCACTCAGACAGACTGAATGTCAGTGGTTTTTCAATTTGTCCAAAGCTGTTGAAAAGAAAGACTGTGATAGTATCAGAAAGTAAGTAAAAGTTTCAGCAAATTACATGCTATTAAAATGTCCACGGTAAGCCCAGCAAGGCCAAGCTAAGAATCTTCTAATAGCATGTTTTAATAGAATTCTTCTTTTAATTATTACCACAATCTCATTACTATCATCAGCTTTCTAAAACCCTCCTTGGAAACTCCATAGTAAAACTAAATAATAGTAAATATTCCAAGTAAAGAGTATTTTCTGTGTAATACAGGAAGATATTAGAAAAATACATTATGGCCTTTATTATGTTACAGATATTAACAGATATGCCAGTGGTCCCTTCTGAATTGATGAATGAATTTATAAATCCCATAGAAATTGTTAAAGGCCATTAAAGTTGCAGTACATAATGTAATCAGAACTGTTTGAACACAAACTATCACATCAGAAAGCAAAGGAAGCTGATACTCTCTGAGGAGTTTATTCCTAGCTATACAGAACAGCAAGCTTGATTTGGCAATTTTATGAAACCTTGCAACAGATGTAAAATCAACATAATAAGACTAAGATGCCAAGTGTCAATAAGAAATTGGATCCCAAAAGGAAGGTCTCCAAAGCAGATGCTCGCGCCAGAGCACCTTGTCTAGAGGTGAACAACTACGGCCAAAGCCGCCAAGCAAGAAAGTGGAGGGAGAGAGAAGCAGCCCCAGCACCGATCCCGAGCAGTGCTGAGCCCTGACTAGAGGCAGCTCTGGCTCAGCAGGGAAGGCGGCAATTTAAAAGCGGCCCCCAGGCAGTGCAGTGCCAAGTGTAGGGTCATAGTTACTTAGTAAGTTAGCTAGCTAGCTAGCATGCAAGGCAGTTGGTGCAGGGAGTCTCCCCCTGGCTTAGGAAGAGAGCTCTTTCCATGATCTTAGGGGGAAGTCAGGTGAAGCCATGGTCTCTGCTCGGCAGAAAGCCTCCACCAGGAAGGCTGTAGCGACGCAGACTGAATGGCCACAGAAACATGTGATGGTCCAAGTCTCTACCGTGAGGAATGTCTGAGCCTCTCCATTTATCAGGAAGTAGCAAATACCTGTCTTAAGTGTGAGCACATGGAGGACCTACTTACCTGGTGGAGCTGACAGAGGAGGTAGAAAAGTTGAAATGCATTCGAGAATGTAAGAAAGAAAGAGACTGATGGAGTCTCGTTCTACCTTTGTCACAGGAAGTGCACCCAGAGAACCACCTCCCAATTCAATCTGTGGATCCACTATCCTCTTGCCATAGAGTGGAGGGGGCAGAATTAACAGTATTAAGTTATGAACAAGCATGAAAATGGGTCCCTGTTCGAGGCGGCAGAAGAACTCTTCCCCAGCCCACCTCACCACCACAAGTGACCATGTTCAACAGCTATGAGGCCCTGGAACTTGAGGACCAGACAGATGAGGTCACAGACCAAGGCTCGTCTAGGAGGTTGTCTATAGAGAGGCAGTCAAGTCTGCGCCTTAAGGAGAAAAGGAGCACTTGGAAGAAACAGCGAGTGATCATCTTGGGTGACTCTACCTGTGTGACAGATATGCTCCTTTCCCAGCTCAACCTGACCTGTACCTTTACATGCAGCCCTGCTGAGTTGCTAACCACCAGCAATTTATCTAATCCAGGTAGCCGCTGCCATCTTGATTTCTTCTCCCACGCAGACATCAACATAACAGTCCTGAAGGCTGCATCCCAAAGGGGAGGTAAGGCTAAGGCCAATGGTCCTCTGAAACGAAAGAATGACTATAAGTCAATCATCTCATCCTATAAATATGCGGACAGCCCGAGAGCCCCTTGAGCTCTCCTGGCATGGCAGCGGGCTGCACATCAGGATCTCCCCTTGAGCAGGGATGCCTCTCAAGGATACTCCTCAAGGTTGAGAGATGCCTTTCCACAACAGATTTGTGGTAAGTAAATATAGTGCACTCTCTTTAATTTTACTTTGTAACTGTGCATAGAAACCCTTAGTCATAAACCGCTGACCAGATCTGGGACTAGGATTGGATCCAGCCCCACCCAGACTCCTCTCAGAAGGCCTCTGTAGAGCAAGAGGGTCCAATCTGAACTTCGTGAATCAACAGGAGGGTACCCCAAAATAATTGTGTATTATCTTCAGCCTCCATGCAGCAAATAATAAGTGACCTGCCATAGAATCTCGTGAAATCATTGTCCATATTAATAAATCCTATTATTATTTCTTTCATGCAAGTGAAGTGCATTTTGTCACTCAACCCCATCACCACTCATTCTGTGACAACCTGCTCCAGGTCACAAAGGCACCAATCTGCAGGCCCAAGTCCTTATCAACAGAGATCTCTTGCCTGCCAGAGATTGAATAAGAGATGTTGCAGGAGACTGCCAAGGCTTGTCCAGGCGTCAGACTTATCCCGTTATTGTTTCATGTAGACACTAATGATGCCATGGGGAAAATGAGAAACATCAAATGAGATTTCAGAGCCCTAGGGATGTCAGTCAAAAGTCCAAGAGCCCGGGCTCTGTTCTCCTCTATCCGGCCAATGAGGGAAATGGATTCAAGGAGGAGAAGGTGGATATTTCAAGAACTCGCTGTGCCACTGGTCTTGGGGACAGAATTTTGGTTATGATCATAGGACTTTTTTTGAAGACCACCAGTTAGTGGGGAATGATGAGAGTCACCTCAGCAAGACAGGCATGCATGTCTTTGCCAAAAGTCCGGCTAACCTGATTAGGAGGACTTTAAACCAAGCAAGAAGGGGGAAGGGAAGCATTACATAGGGGAATCAATGTCATGCAGCCAAAGTCAGAAGGTGCCCAGCAGGAGTATGGTAGTGGAGAAGTGAGCATAGGATATGATCATAGAGAGATGCTCAATTACTTCCCTTAAATGCCTGTACACCAATGCACGAAACACGGGGAATAGACAGGACAAAATGGAGATCTGTATGTGGTCCCAGCATCATGATCTCCTTGGAACTACAGAGACAAGGTGGGATAGCACACATGACTGGAGTGATGTCATGGAAGGATATGTGCTGTTTAGGAAGGACAGGCTGGGAAGGCAAGATGGTGGAGTCGCTCTGTATGTGAGAGAGCAACTGGCATGCATGGAGTTCAGCCTAGGAGTGGATGATGAGCAGGTGGAGAGCTTGTGGGTAAGGGTTAAAGGGCAGGCCAACATGGGAGGCACTGTGGTAGGCCTTTGCCACAAACCACCTAGAGATAGCTGGAAGTTGTCTTGCAGTGACAGATCCTGGTCCTCATGGGAGACTTTAACTACCCTGGTATCAGCTGGAAAGACAACACAGCTAGGCACAAACAATCCAGGAGATTTCTGCAGTGTGTTGATGATAACTTTTGGCGCAGGTTGCAGAGCCAAGGAGGAGAGGTGAGCTACTGGACCTTGTACTGACAAATAGAGAGGGACTTGTAGATGTAAACATGAGGGTTAGCTTTGACTGCAGCGATCATGAGTTGGTGGAGTTGGTGGAGTTCAGGATTCAAAAAGGAGTCTTGCAACTGTGGACTTCAAGAGGGATTACATGGAAGAATCCCATGGCCTAGGGCTCTAAAAGGAAGGGGAGCCCAAGAGAGCTGCTTAGTTTTCAAGCAGCACTTCCTTCATGCTCAGAATCAGTGCATGCCAATGAGCAAGAAGTCAGGCAGGCAGAGGAGGTCATGCAGGAGGCCCAGGTGGATGAGCAAGAAGCTACTGGCAAAACTCAAACAGAAGAAGTCGGTATACAAAATACAGGGAAAAAAAAAGAGGACAAGCTCCTTGGGAGAAATATAGGAATGTTGTCAGGGAACGCAGGGATGCAATAAGGAAAGCTAAGGCACATTTGGAACAAAATCTGACAAAAGATGTTAAAAACAATAACTTCTTCAAATCATATCTTCTTCATATCGATGTCAAAAGGAAGATTAGGGAAAATGTGGGTCCACTGATTATGCTGGTAAGTGCCCTGGTTACAAAAAAAAAAAAAAAAAAAACCGTAGAAAAAGCAGTTACTGAATGCCTTCTTTACCTCAGTGTTTGCCAAGAGCAGCCCTCTGGAATCCCAGACCCTAGTGACAAGAGAAGGAGCCTACAGAGAGGAAGGCTTGCCTTGAGTAGGGGAAGATTGGATTAGAAGATTGGATTAGCATTTAGGGCAGCTTGATACCAACAAATCCATGGGCCCTGATGGGATGCACCCCAGGGTGCTGTATGAGCTGGTGGATGTTATTGCTAAACCATTTCCCATCATTTTCAAAAGGTCCTGGAGAATGAGAGAGGTGCCTGAGAAATGGAAGAAAGCCAATGTCACACCAGTCTTCGGAAATGGCAAGAAAAAGGACCCAGGCAAATGCAGGCCAGTCAGCCTCACCTCTGTTCCTAGCAAAGTGATGGAACAGCTCTTCCTGACTGTTGTCTCTAGGCATGTGGAGGACAAGATGCTCAGGAGTAGTTAGCATGGATTCACCAAGGGGAAATCATGCTTGACTAACCTGAAAGACTTCTGTGATTATATCTTCTGGAATGGCCAGGTAAATGATGGGAGAGTGGTGGATGTCATCTATCTGGATTTCAGCATGGCTTTTGATAACATCTTCCTGGGCACACTTCGGAAGTGTGGGATAGATGAGTGGATGGCAAGGTGGATTGAGAACTGGCTGGATGGCAGAGCTCAGAGGGTGGTGATCAATAGCACAGAATCCAATTGGAGGCCTGTAGTTAGCGATGTCCCCCAGGGGTCAATCTTCAGTCCAGTCCTGTTCAATTTATTCATCAATGACATGGGTGAAGGGACAAAGTGCCCCCTCAGCAAGTTTGCTGATGATACAAAACTGGGAGGAGTAGCTGATAGCCCTGAGGGCTGTGCTGCCATCCAGAGAGACCTGAACAGACTGGACAACTGGGCAGTAAGAAGTCTTATGAAATTCAACAAGGGCAAGTGCCGGGTCTTGCTTTTGGGGAGGAATAACCCCAGATATCAGTACAGGCTGGGGACTGATCTTCTGCAGAGCAGCTCTGCAGAGAAGGACCTGGACATTATGGTGGACGACAAGTTGATCATGAGGCAGCAGTGTGCTTTCGTAGCCAAGATAAACAATGGGATTCTGGGGTGCATTAAGAAGAGCATCTTCAGCAGGCTGAGAGAGGTGATTGTCCCCCTCTACTCAACCCTGGTGAGGCCACATCTGGAGTACTGTGTCCAGTTCTGGACTCCCCAGTACAAGAGGGATGTGGAGCTGCTGCAGAGAGTCCAGTGCAGGGCTACCAGGATGATCAGGGGCCTGGAACATGTGACCTATAAGCAAAGACTGAGAAAGCTGGGCCTGTTTAGCCTGAAGAAGACAAGGCTGAGAGCGGACCTGATCAGTTCATATAAATACCTGAAGAAAGGGAGTGAGGAGGATGAGACCAGCCTCTTTTCAGTGGTGGCCAGTGATAGGACTAGAGGAAATGGCTTCAAAGTTAAACACCAAAAGTTCTGCAGGAACTTAAGGAAAAAAATCTTAACAGTGAGGGTGATAGAGCCCTGGAACAGGTTGCTGCAAAAGGTTGTGGAATGTCCATCTCCGGACATGTTTAAAACCCACTTGGAGGCAATCCTGTGTCATGTGCTTTAGGTGACCATGTGTGTGCAGGGGGGTTGGACAAGGTGATCTCCAAAGGTCCCTTCCAATCTTAAGGATTCTATTATTTTAATAAATATTGGAGAGGAAAATAAAGACAATAAGAAGAATGTTTGACTCTGTATAATGCTACCTGATCTTTTTTTTCCTGGACTCTGAATTTTGTTCACTAGAAGATAAACTGGAAAATAGATGCTTTCTCCCCACTCCCTTCCTCCCATCATTTAAGATCAGAAACCAAAATTTGAAATTTATAAAAGCACAGAGAAAAAGGAAAATAGGTAATAATTGAAAACTAGTATATATTTCATTGCTAAACTGAAAGTGAATATAAGAAAGTATATTTAAAACAAGGGAAACAAAAGACTAAGGGTGAATATATCTGAAGAGCTGTGTAAATTAGCTGAAAACAAGCTCAAGTAAGTTTGTGAAAGGGAAACTGTATGGCATAAGACTTGGTCTTAGAAAAAGACCTTTCTTAGACTTTTAATAACACAGGTATCTTTGTCAGATGACACACATTTAAAGGAAGATTTTTCTGCAAGCAGACCTTTTTCACTGTGGCCTGTATCACAAAATAAATCAAAATTGTACATGAAATGAATAATGTATTTTTTGTATTGATAATCTGAACATCATTGAAAGCTTTGTGTATCATTAGGCAATTTCAGCATCTTAAGAATGGATCAGTGTTATTCTAGAATCCATTTCAGAGCTTTTGTTTCAAGACTCAATTTATTTTTCAAACAGAATGAATCCGGAGAGAATACAGATCAGTGTAGTTTCTAGATAAAAAAGGTCTCTGCAAAGACCTTTCCACTTGTTTGCTTTTTCTGTGTCTTCTCAGAAATATCTCTCACTTTGATCATTTACAGCATTCTGTGAAAAATAGGGAGTACTAGTATTGAAATAGCTGATCTCCAGGGTTTCCTTCCAGACTCAGCCAGTCTGTGATTTCATTCCAGAAGATATGTCCATACTATAAATAAAAGGCATGCGAGTTTTTTATTTGCAAGGACTAATCTGCATTATGTAGTTTAAACTGAATTAAGAAAAAGGCGTTACTTCAAACTCAAAGTATTCCTTGAATGACAAAGAAAAAAAGCTAAATATAAAAATGATATTTTAAATAATTGCAGCTTTAAATAACTGGCTTCTCTAGTGTACATTATCTCATCTTTTGTCCATTTGATTTCAAACACTCCAAAGCACAGTGGGTTTCCACTACAGTAGATATACACTACTGAAATGTAGAGTTGTCCTTTCTTAGCATTCCTATTGGATGGAAAAATGCAGCTGCATTTATTTCAGTGGCACATTATCCCCTAACTGAAAAGTATCTTGCTGGAAGAAAGGATATGCAGATAGGCAAAAGTATTGTATAGACTAAATTCTTGAACATCTTTGTTTAACTGCAAGTCATTGGAAAATATTAAGAACTCCAATGTGTGTGCCAATGAGATGTCAAAAGCTTATATACATGATTGCAGCAAACAGACCACGTGTCTGTAACAGACCTGTTCTCTGTTAGATGCCCCTTGAATATGATTTATGTGGGAACCTAATAAATGGTTGTAAAAATTGACACGAAAGATCTTGTCCAATACATTTACATCAAATCAAAAAGGTCACTGACTACAATCTATGTTAAGATGGAAAAAGACACCTGCACAAATACACAGAAGGCATGTTTTATTCTTTTCACTTTTAGTCTGGAAAATAAAATTTTAGGATGTTTTATCAGGGTACTTTGCAGAAACAGGATGGTTGTTCAACCAGAAATGTAGCAAAATTCCCTTTAAGCCTTATTCCTCTTATTTTACCATTTAAAAATAATTGCTTTTAGTCTACTTTAAAAAAGCTGAAATGATAAACAATGTTTAAAAAAATGGTGATCCAAGAAGAAGCAAAAACACACTAGGAGGGGACTCACTCAGAAAAAAAATATTTACTTCTCAGACCAAAAAAAAAAATCAGCAGCCAAAACATTGAAACCATTAACAGATACTATAAGAAGAGAAATATGACATCAAATTTGATTTTGTTTTTTGATTAAGCATATAAAATTTAGCTAAGCTAACTGTTTACCAAGTTAAACATGCACTGTTTGGCAAAATTATAGATTGTGTACCACTACTAACAATAATTGAAAACTCTAGCATTATTTCCTCTTAAAAAGAAGAGAAAGTTAAGAGTGCTCATATATTTTAATAAAGAAGCCAGATCATTTATTTTGACATTCAATTCAATATATTTGTATTAATTTTGTATTTATAGTCTACTGATTGTATTTCATATTTACAGTCCACAAATATGGAAGATGTACACTGATAATAAAGGATTGCATAAAAAGTTTATTTGAAAGCTTTAAAATTGAAAAATTTGCAACAAGGTAGAAGGGTGTTGAGTTTTACGAACTTAGGAACAATAAATTATTTAGAGGTGATTATTTTATCCAAATTATATTCTTAAAACAACCAGAATTGTCAGTACTGGCATTTACAATAGAGACTTTCAAATGTCCATCTCCATATGCCTATTTTTTTAACTTGTTTTTGAATTTATTCCTTTTAACTGACAACTTTTTACAACAAATAACTAAGCTAATACTGTGTTCAGTATTCTTTTTACAACCAGGAACAATTAATATTTTCCTTATGTAAAAGTTTCCAAGTTTTCCTTATGTAACATTTTCTAAGTCTTCAGGTCTCAAGACCTGAGCTTTCTTGGCGAGACAACACATATAAACTATTTTCCAGAATTAAAATGATTCTGTTCTTCCTCAGTTTAAGAGTTAAACTAAACAAGCTGTTGTTCTTGAACAAGAACATCTTACAACCAGACTTCCAGAGGAAATAGAAGATATTTGAAGTTTGTTCTTTGCTCACAATTCGCAGACCTCAGGTTCCTTCGAATTCCTGCATTCTGCTACTCAAAAGATGTTTTCTCCCACTCAAAAGGTGTCTTATTCCAGAGATTTTATGAATAGGATTTTCCTCACCTTACATCAGATTCATACATCAGATTCATACATCAGAATCTAAATCAGAATTAGGTATGCCAGAGCCACTCTGCAGTTAGTAGGAAAGAAAATGAAATGCATAATATTTTATTTTTATTAAAATATTTTAAAGTCTCATTTTGAATTAGATGATTTTTCCCCCTTTTTTTTTTACTCTAGCTCGCCACTGACTATAACACTCTGATCATTTCTAAATAGAAATAATAAATAGTAGATAACAATTACAGTGAAATATCATCAGCTTTCAAATTTCCAGAAGCCATGAGATAAGATTTTGAATAGAATAAGACTGGTTAGAAAAATCACAAGATTAGAATAATAATAACTTTCAGATCATTGTATTTGCTCTCTGATGTTTGTCTTTACATTTTTCTTATTTTGGCTATATTAATGAACATATTTTCATCTTTTTTTTATTTAAAGCTCAGCTTTTAAGTAATTTACAATTATAGAACATTTGCAGCTATCAGAAAAGAACTAAATATAACAAGATTTGTTACGAGCATTATGAACATCAAATTAGACATACTGCAGAATGAGCAATGCAAATCATTTTGCTAAATGTCTATATGATCCAATAGCAGATGATGTTTTAGAGAGGAAAAAAATGAATACAGAAAACCATCCTCAGATTGCACAGAAAAAAAAGGTTTCAATTTCCTAGTCACTGACAAGGTTAGTTCACTCAGCTAGTTTTAGTGAAGCTAATGGAAACACTGATGGAAAGCTAATATAACTCTGTAAGATCAGACTGTTTTAGAGGGCAATTATGTTCTTTTAATGCACAGAGGAAAAAGCATGTTATTATGCAAGCAGGAAATGATTCAGAAAAGAGGTGGTTCAGCCTAGTCTTTAGGCTGCCCCAATTGTCAGTTAACATACTACTAATCACTTTGCAAGACTGGCTTTATTTCTTTACTCTGGTTATTATAAATATTCATTATTTATAGCGTAAGTGTGGCAAAGGCCAAAAGTAGGATTTCCAGTGATGGTAACTGTTGCATGAAAGCTTAAGGTGGTTTGGCCCAAAGAGCCTACAATCCTATAAAGTAGAGACAGAAAAGGAAGTAGATGGCCTGATGGAAATTTGTCACTGAAAGTCTATATTTCAGAGAATAAGACCAATAAATAACTAAATGAGTACAACCAAAGAATATTTTATTTTCTTTGAGTAAATTAAAATATTTTAAAAATTCAGAGCTGATGCTGGAAAAGTATATAAGTATATAGAGATGATATATAAGTATATAAGATAGTATAAGATACAGAAACATAGGGTTCAGTTGCAGTAAGTAGTCTTTCCAGAAAATTTTGGAAGGATCGCATTAGAAGCTCTACATAAACAATTTTCTTACTGATCAGTAAATAAAGTTGCATTAATTTTACTTTTCCAGATGGAAATCTGAGTGTATCTATCTTGTGTAACTTGTTCATCTTGAAAGATTCATTATTAAAGGTTGTCAAATGAAGTATTTGTGAACATAGGAGATGGTCATATTTTGAAATTCAGTGGTGTGAAACTATATGAAAAATATGTCACTAGATTTTTCTATAGGATTCCAAACTATTCTCTCTTTCTTGAAACATATGTCCTGTGTTAATTTCGTAGCAAACATAAATTGCAGGATCTTCATTTCTTGCAGCAGCCTGCATCTTCACTTAAGAGAGATTTACAAAAGATTATTTCCTCACATTGTGTTCCTTGTGCTGCCTAATCCCAGTAAATATTACTTCAGTCATTCTCCTACTTTAAGGGAATCTATAGCAGGATAATAGTCCAGGAGACCAAAAACCCTACAAGAAAGACTTCCAAAGAATTCCGAAATTTAATAGTCCTGAAATTATCTGCATGACCTAAATCTTCTATGATAGTGGATGATGCTTCTTAGTCTTTCCTAGAGGGTTTCACATTGTTCCCTCTTGCTTCTCTTCACTCCTTTGGGGGTCTAATACTATTCACCACTTCCCAGATATTGATAGATTTGCTCTCTATATAGATTTGCTCTCTATTTCCTTCAGATCTGAGTGTTTCATGAAAAACCACCTACCCCAGCTTGTCTGTGTCTTGTCTCTGCATGCATTTCTAATATCTTCTTGACTCTCACAATAGATAACTCCCTCTCCTCTTCCCAGTTATTTTTAACTACCACGGACAAGCTTCTTTCTTCCTAGCTTATCCAGAAACAATAATAACCCTCCTCTCTTCCTCTGGTTTCTCTTCTAAATATCTGAGCCATGGTCACACATCTGGTGGATGTAGGCTGCCATGGAGAGGCAGAAAAGATGAACAGACATGGTGGTGGCCCATAGCAATAGAATCCTGATGCTTCTGAAGGAGGAAATATGGTGTAGTGAGTGCATAGATCTGGATGGATGAAGGAGGCTCTAGTACTTGTCTCAGAAACTGCCTTAGACATCCAACTCTTCCACCAGCAGGAGCAGCAGCAGTTTTGGTATCATCAGCCAAAATGGTAGGGGGAACATGTCTGCATGTCTTTCTGAAAAAAAATCTGCTACTTTAGGCAACCACCTTCTTCATCGATGTGTATGGAGATTGGCCATCTTAGACTCATAGAATCATTAAGGTTGGAAGAGTTCTTTCGAGATCATCCCCCCGCCCATGCAGGAGAACCTAGGGCTTTCACAACATTATTTATCCCACATCAATGGAAAGTGTATTCTTAGTTTTACAGTAGCCCAACCCATGGGATACGAATCACTTACATAAATGCTGAAATATTAAGATAAACACTGTATTTTGAAAATACATGGAATATCCGTTCCACAGATGCTTCTGACTGTGACATACCTAGTATGCAAAGTCTAGAGTTTTCAGATCTATTTGGCAGTAACATGGTCTTTAGCTTTAGGCCAGACAGAACACAGGAATATGTCATATAAGTTTAGACTTGCCCCTTTAATAATGACAGTGCCCAATAGACTGATGTCAAATGAAAGAGAATGTTGAGCTGATTAAGGTTTTTTTTTTTTTTTTTTTTTTTTTTCAAAATGGGCCCGGTAGCCTTTTAATATTAAAACCATGAAGATGGTGAAAGAATGTAGTAGATGTAAATGAGGTGATGTCAAGTTCATATTAACAGGCAGTAGGTTCATTACAGAGAAACTATGAACCTATTTATGAGAGAACTTTTTCTGCAATTTTACCTGTTCTTGTAAAATTTGGTAGGCTTCATTATTCACAGAAGCATGAAGCTAACTTATTCTGAAATTATTGACCTGGCCTTTTCTATGGGGGGAAATGAATGTTACAGGTACTGAGTCAGGTTGGGAATATTTAACAAAAGGAGTTGAAAAAAGGCACAGAAGGAAATAATTAAAAAGGAAACTATACATGCAAAGCTGAAAAAAAAAGTCATTAATTCAGGATTGCCTGAATTAATAATTTAGTGGAACATAATCCAAACACTGAAAAGGGGCTTTGAAAAGCAGATCTGAAAGTTGATTCTCCTAAACAATACCACATAAAAGGAGTAAACATCAAACAAAAGTAGAATCTGGAAGAGAAACACTTGGTACATACAGACTAGGTCTAGATTACCCTGTTAAGGAACTGTTGCATACCAACCCAGATGAAGTACTTTCTGATATCACAAAAATAACTTCACAGAACTTCTAGAGATAATATCTTGACTTTGAGCAATAAGTTTGGGCATTAGTCTGGAGAATTTACCCAGAAAGTCCCAAACATACATCCAGAAATATGCTTCTAGCACTCATGAAAATGTGCTGATTTCTTTACCATGCTAGGCTGACACTCTGTGTACAGCCTCTAGATTTACCTTTCCCCGCTTCAGTTTCTGGTCAGCTCGCAGCTCAGACTGTCAGTGATATGAGCAGCTCTGGAATATCAACTACTGTGGATGCTGTGTCATACTGTAGCTGTAATGTTTTAACTCCAAGTGTAAGATAGGGCACAATGTGTAGAAACTGATAATCATGAGTTAATTTCATGGCTGGTCCATTCCACATCATCATTATGCTTACAAGGTGCTGTACTAAAAGCAGTCCATTTTTTCCTACTCCACTTGACAAGATACTTGACTTGGTTAAGCAAGAGGACAGATCAAGAAGCCCACTGAATGTACAGAGCCTAAATTCCTTTTCCTTTTCACTACCAAAATAAACCCTAAGTGCAGGTGCTAGCATCACAACCTCCAGTTTCTATTTGTCATCTTTCTGCCACAAGATGTAGGCCAAGGTCTTCACTACACAGCATACGAAAACTTTCTTATCCCATTGTAATCTAGAGCTGCCCATGTCACTGGCAATCTAAACAAAGTCGAGCACTGAAACCCAAGACTTTACTCATTTAGAGGAGAGAAAATGGTGGTATTTGGCCACTATAGCAATATTATATTGTTATACCAATAACAATATAATAAATTGGTATAACAATTGTTATACCAATAACAAATATTAGTATTTGTTATTTCTCTGTTTTGCTGAACTGTATGTTTAATAGGAAAATTTCATTAGCATGGCAACACTCATCTTTAACAATAAGGAATTCCTGACTGGATAGGAAGCTTTTTCTGTAGAGTAAGGCTCACGGAAAGGAAGAGTGTTGTGGATATTTTTCCTTAGTATTCCTTACTGAAAGCACTGTGCACCTTTTCTCTGTGAAGTGGGTAATCAAGTGAACTGGGAAGTACTTAATACTGCTCCAGTTGTATGGGAAGCTCAGAAAAAAAAATGTGTATTTTACTCTGTGATGGTTCACTGCCGTGCAGTGTCCATAACTCTTTGCCACTACTGGGATGCAGCATGAGGATATATCATTGCTGTGAAAGTGTTTTCTAATTTACTTCAACATGTGAACACCTTGGAAGCACCTTTGAAATAGAAATAGTTGCTGCATAACACACAAACACAACCCTTAGGCCTAGATTCCACTAAAAAAAAAAAAAAAAAGAAGAAAAACAGAACTTTTTTTTTTTTTAAGATATAGCTCCCCTGAAGGCACAAACCACTTGAGAAAATCTTAACTTTGATCTTTTCTCCCGGGAATCCAAGGAAGCAGTATCCTGGGTTTTGACGTGCTTAAGCTATATCTAATGCCCCCTCACTTCCGGGCTCTTTCTTGGCATTTAGAGCTGTTCCTCGATTATCTCCTATGCTTGAACATCTCTTTGAACTATTCTCCCTCATCCTTTGTGACACAGCCCTATCATCTGTCGTATTTTGATTTTCTCCGTGCATTTTTTTCACCTTTGTGCCTTTTTTGGCACTTTCAGTCTCAAGGACTATTTTTTTTTTCTCAGATTCTATCTGCAGGGATTTGGGATTTAAGGTTTAGCTTCAAAAAAAATTATGCTCAGAGGAAGATAATGCATCACTCAAGCTATTAACACAGACTACATGTATGTGCTATTCTTCCTCCATGCCCCACGCTATAGAATGATGCTTTTAAGTAAGCACTAAAATATATAAGTTTAATAGGTAATGTAAGTAAACCAGTGGACTAGCTTTTATTTTAAAGTCCTGAACAGTAATTGTAAACTTCTATTTAATGCATTGTCTGAGAAATCTCAAAAATTTCTAGAAGACATCTCTTATACTGGTTGCAATTTCTTTTTCTTAATAGCTCCTTGTTTGGAAAACTTGTGCAAGACAGCAAAAGACATATCTCCCTCTCCTTAACCAGTCTTTCCATCTTCTCCATGTTGTTACCTCATCTGTGGCCTTCAAATATTGATGAGCAAAGGCCACCCCACAAAATGGTTATTAATGTGAAGCAGACTAGGCCTAGGATTACCTTAAAAATACCACAGGGGATTGTTTTTATTTTGTCAAGAAAACGTAAGTAATTGTAGCATTGTTTACTGTGCAAGGTGCCATGTCCAATCAGCATCAAAGGGAATCTTTTGGCTGCTGCTGTAAAGGATTGTCTATCCATTTTTGCTGCCAGCTACAAGCTCAGTTTACTTCCATGTAAGTAACTACTGTACCTGTGCATGAAATTTCTTTATAGAAGAGACAGATTTTTTTTTCTTTTTTCTATCTTTTTATGTCTTGACCTACTTTAGCTCATAGGAAAATGAATAACTTCTCAAAACACCCTACTACCTGTCTCCTGACAAACCATTCTTGCATCTGCTAAACCTCAGTCAAACTGATTTTTTTTCTAGTGCTTCAAATGACTGCTAAAATTTATGCCTCTGAGATCAAATGAAGTCTTCTGCAGTTGCACACTATCTTTTTTCTCCTTTCAGAATTTTTTTGTAGTACTGTACTATGTATTTGCAATTGACACTTGTAATGTACACCAGAACATAAAAGGTTACAGTGCCTCCCTTTTAAAAATATTTTTTTTAGATTTAATTACTCCTTCTTAAACAAGCAAGTACTTTTTGAGAGGCATTTCTAGATTTGGAACCTGACAGACCAGTAAAGTAGATGTGATCCCTGCATCCAAAATTTCCTGTTGCTGCCATGAAGACTCTTAATGTACCGTGTTAGCCAATGTCAGCAGTAGTAAAGAAAAGATCACAGTAAATAAGAAGTATATTCAAAACTGGCAGGCACTGGAGATTCAAGCTCTGCCAGACATACCCATGCCAAACATGGATAAAATAAACTATCCTTGGACACTGGTAGCAGGCAACAAGTTAAGCTCCTTCTGTCACCAAGGACATTCCATGGCAGACAAAATGTTACCATGAATGATTTACACTTATAAGCAATGTAGGAGGCATTTTTTTCCTCCATTATTGTTTGTCTGATTCCTGTTTAAATTCCATTTACCCACTGACACATAGTTAGGCTTCTATTATATTAACTCAGAACTTATTAAGTAGAGTTCAGTTGCCTTTTTCTAGGGATCAGAATATTTCAGGATCTCCATAGTCAATAACTAATCTTATTTTAGCCAAATGCTCCCTTATAGAGTACATCTTGCCGCTACAAATGAAAGTAGTCTAGTTCATCAGTCTATGGTGATAGGTTGATTTTTTTCTGTAAGAACTTCAGGTCACAACATTACACAAGGTTGTGTGAAACACAGTTTCAACCCAGGTAATCCAGGAGAAAAAATTACCATTAGCATAATGTTGGAGGAACATATTATTTTTAAAATGGAAATGATCTATAATTGCCAAAACAGTAGATAAATGTTAAGTGCAAAAATGTAGCAGAATTTCTGATCCGGAAAATTTAGTTCATTTTATCTCGTTGCCCCGAGTCCTATTAAATTCCATCGCACATCATACAAATAGGCCATTTTAGAAACCTACACATTTGGTGGATTCTTGACGAAGGTATGCTCTCAGTAAGTAACAGACACTGCAGAGTTATTTGTAAAGCCTGTAAAGCTGAAGAAAATGGGATTTTTTCCTGAGCTCCAGTTTCTCTTTAGTGCCCACAGAATGAATTTAATCTACTTCATGTCGATTGTTTCCACTCTTGGCTTCTCCTTAGCATTTGTCTCAGAAGCTCATCTCCAATGATCTTGCTTCATAATTCACTCCATTGTTAGATTTTTGCTGTTGTATGTCAGCTGCAGTCTATCCACACTGCTGAATTTCTGGACCTTAGTATCTATTTTAATCCATGCACCTCAGATTTCTACTCTGTTCTCAATCCTGTCTCCTTCTTAAATTCAATTCCCGTTCTTAGTTTGATTCTGTTTTTTATTTATATTGAAAAGAATTTATTTTCTTGAGATTTTTATATTCATCTATAATTTTCTTACTGATTTATTTAGCTAACAAGTACAGCTTCATTCTATTTTATCAAAGAATATTTATCTATTCTACTTTAATTATATTACATTTATGTAAATATTCATTATTTTAAATATCTAATCCTATGCAGTAAAGAAAAAAAAGTATTTGAGGAAAAGTTCAAAGTTTATGACCTTTTCTTGAGTCATAAATAATCATTAAATGTCTTTGATATTTAAATGCCACAGTTAAATCAAGGCTTATAAACAAGCAAGTTGTGAACAAAGAAGAGTACTTATGTAGCTAGTAAACTCAGAATTTTGATAGCCAAAGAAAGGGAAAAGAAAATATATCCCAGCTTTTTGACCGTTAACTTTGAGCCTTTAAGCTATTCTGGAAAAGCAAAATGAGGCTGTGTGTAGACTGCATGTCAACAACTGTGGGCTTGAGCAAAGCATTCCTGAGTCAGTGTATTCTATCTTGAGCGCACACCATAGCCTAAGCCGTCTCCTGCCTTACAAGAGGTGGCCATTCCCCTTAGAAATGTAGACACCACTGATTTAGGGGAATTCTATACAGGAATATAATCATGGGGTAGCACCTCTGCTTCCTCATCATTCCTGGAAAAAAAAAATTCTTCAGACAAGCTTAAATAATTTATAGCAAAGTTTTCAAAATGAAGAATGGTTTGTAAAAAGTGCCATGAATTATCATTTTGAAATTGTGCCTATAAAATAATGCTTGTGATATCAGTACAACCTAGAAGGAAATAATGTTGTTTACATTACTATCAAAGTTCTGCTTCTCAGATGACGGAAAAATCTGTAAGAGTTTCCTGAGAGTTTAAAATAATTGAAACAGCACACTTGTGCATGCCCACATATGCACACTTATACATGCACACATATTTCTTTCCATGCATATTCTCTATGCATCGACTGACTTACAGTTTATTACAGAAACATGAAAACAATACTTTTGTGGGCCAATCTAAGCCTAAAGCAACTTATCAACAATGACAGTTGTATATATGTGTAAAGGAATCGCTAATGTGAATCTGAAAGCAAAATGCACATGATTTTTGCTGCTGGCTGAGAAAAAGGAAGCAAGGCTGCTATAGCCCAGTGGCCTGCCAAATACAAGGCATGTGTGCCACTAGGAAAAGAAAGCCAAATGTGTTTGACCTACTTACATGACTGAGCCACTTTACAGCTCTCATACCCAGTCCTTGCAAGATGCTGTCAGGACCCTGAGTGCAAGTCTCTTGCCTCCAGGGTTTGGTGTACGAGCTCGGGGCCAACTCGGGTGACGCAGCTCTCTGCCCACAGGAAGGCACAGTTAAAGGGTGCCATCTTGCATTTAGGTGCTGCTTTTGTGCCCAGGCTCTCTCACCCTTGAATCCCACCTCAACTATGTTGCAAGTGTGCACGTGCCAGGTTGTGCATCTGTCTGAGTCTGGCCTCAATGCTTGTAGACAAGGCCTCAGATCTGCATCATCACTATGGACCTGCTGGACCATCTGGACTTGTGGCTGAACTCAGTTGCCAACACCAGACCTGCCTTGCTCATGGTGGATCTGCATTGGCCCTGGTGAGGGGCCTACCTTGCCATCATCACCTACCCCAGGTTCACCTGTTACTAGCACAAGTATTAACTGGAGCAATATCAGCATCTGTTTAGCAAACATAGCTACTAATAAGAGAAGAGAAAAATCTCATGTGGAAGCTAAATAATAAGAACACATGACATAAGATGCCTCCAGAAAAGAGAGTACTCTATGTCTTGAGATGCTCTATGCTTACACAGAAATGGTTGCTACCCAGTGAATAGGGTTTTTGTGACAAGTTTGGCTTCTTTGCTGATTTTCTACTTGCCAAACCACCTAAATAAAGGATCTGAGTGGCAAATGCATTATGGAGCTGATTGAGTAACTGGTAAGTTGGAGTCCCTCAAAGAGATGGGAGCAATTGGCCATTGCCTTGTGGGTAAATGATCAGCTGCTCTGGAGTGTCAAAAATGCAGAGGTTCCTCTGAGAGGCTGAAAGGAGTAGCAACAGTTTTTATATTAAGAAGGCCATATGTTTCTAAGCTTGATGCATCATGTTATCATGCACTACCTTAAACAACATTATATCCTGTCTAGATAAACTTCTGAGATTGTGACAGTCCCAACATTTGCAGTAGTAAAGAGCTTGTGACTAAAGAATTTATATGAAAGAAGAAAAATTCTTTTTTTGACAAAAACTGTGTAAGTGTAGAACACAGTGGCTGAATTTTCTCATTACAGTTTCCTTGATCCAGTAATATAAATCTATCCAGCTCTCATGAGATTCCCTGCAATTCTCTGCAAGCTCAAAGATTGTCAATTCACAGGTCTTCTGTAGGCAGACTGACCTGTGTTGCTTAGGCTGAATGTGTGCCTAGTCTTTGTTTTTCTGTGATCGCTGACTGTAATCTCTGCTGCTACACAGTAGCAGTGGGGAGTTCAGAGAGAGCAACAATCCATTCTATGTTCAGCAAAAAGGCAGAAAATACAAAAGGATTATCATAATGGGAAAAGAGCAGAGAAATGTAGGCACACTGATCCTACGAGGGAAGACTCTTTTGTTTTTATATTTTGCTCAGGGTTATTTGTGGGGAGGGAGAAAGATTTTTTTTCCCCACCTTTGGACAATTACAATACTAACTTATTAAAAAGAAAATGTAATCATTCTCATGGTAGTGATTCTGCCTAGCAGGCTGACAGGTTGAGTACACATATAAAATGCAATTTCTGAAAAACAATTCATCTGATGTCAGGTCACATGAATGAGTCATGAGTATTTATCAGTATGTCTGAATATTTATAATAGAAAAACAAGGTTTGCTTTATAAGCTACCATTCTCTGTGTCAAATAAGTTTATGATTCTTGTAGACAATCTAATCCTATCATTGCTGTAGAGATACTTAATTTTACATGTAGATATTATATGTTATACATTAAAAATAGTATTCGGTTGTCTTGCTTTAGATATAATTTCTGCTGTAGCTTGTAATGGATCTGTATGAAATCTGAATGTCACTTCCTTTACTCCAGCAATAATCATAAACTACTTCATGTCAAGTATGTTCAGAGACCTCTATGGGATTCATTTCATTATTTGGCTGTGTATATACCTGCAGCACAAGCAGTGTTCAGCTACCTGGGGTCATTTTCATTCATAGGTATTCTGTAGACCTGTCATTTATAAATACCCAGAGTCCTTGTACACTCAAGCATAAACTGTTCATTATAGCCCCGATCATTTCACACTTATTAAAGTCAATAAAATGCTGTATAAAAGAGAAAAATGTACGGCAATCCAAAACTTATTTATAACATCTTTTTGAACATTCAAATGAACACAAAATATTCTTTCTTGCAAATGTTTTAGAAAATTTCAAATGACATTATGTGAAAAACTGAAAATTCTCCTTAAAATTTGTTTATATAAAAATTTTCTAGGCTTTTCTCTGATATTTAAAATCATAGTCTATTGAATTATGTTCATATAATTTCATTCTAAGACCAGACCTTAGGAAGAAGTTAAATTAAGGAAGTAAAAATTGAATATCACAGAAGACTTTATCATTTCTTTTTCAAATGCTAAACAGAAAAAAATATATATTTTCTCAAAACTGAATAGACCAAGGAATATAATTAAATTGAATAGGGAGAAACAAGTTCAGTTCTTGTTTAGATTACTAATCTGTTTGAAAACACTGTCTAAGTCTCCCATAACACATCTCCAGCCGATATTATTTATATTAAAAACAGGAAGAGAATCTACATCTTCAAGCAAAGTAATATTTAAGTAGAAACAACTGTGAACAGCTTTATTTATTAAGTTTTAGACACTGTGTCCAAGGTATCTTAAAACACATACACTTGCAGACTTTCCACAACCCTCCTAAACAGAATCATTTTATTTTTGTATGGCATTCATATCTTCTTTTGTATTAATAAATAAACATCTTATGCTGCTCACGACCAACCACTGATAATACCTTATTCAAACTCGATATATTTATCCTTGATGTTTTTTCTTAGGTATGAAATATCACACAAAAATCCAGATTTTCTGTTTTGATCTTGGTTTTGTCTTTCCTTTTTGTTTGATAACAAATAACCACATTTAAAAAGTTTGGTTGCTTACAGTTTTAAAAGGTCCACCTTTTAAATAATACTTCCATTGCTTTAAGGACGATTTGAGGGCATCTCATTCCTTTAACAGATTTTTTTTAGTCTTACTAACAACTTCTTTGTTACTAGTTTAAACAAGATACTTCTTCAAATACCAAGCTTAATGCTTCTTCAACACATATGTCCAAACTCTGTGTTTGAATGGAAAACAATAAAATAAATTCTGAATTCCTAAGTATCATTTTTAGCATAATTTTCTTGCGTGTCTGTAAAAGCCTTTTTGCATCCCACTGTATGCTATTTGATATGATTTGTTTTTCCTTTATTTAATGTGTCTGTCAGAATAGGGAAGGTGTGGGTGTTAAACTGGAATGCATTTTCTGTAACGTCTTATGAATCATAAGGAAGACCTCATCTGTTACATTTTGATGGGGCTGGTCAGTCACAGATAGCCTTAATTTTTCCAGATCATGGCCTACCACAGATCATGTAGAGATTTTCTTGCAGTACAAATAATCTTTCTCTAGATGTTTGGTTTGTCATTGGCCACTTTGGTAGCGTTTACCAAACAAGGCAATGATGATGAAAGAAGATGTTACAAAATATTCAGCATGTACTTCAATAATTTAATAAAGCACCTCTCTAGGTTCCTTTCTAGGTTGATAGGAGAGACAAAAATCTGTTTCAAACTGAATTATGTGAAAAAGATCATGATTTCCCATATGCCAAAGAGATTGTGCCTGCTACAGATCTAGGAGCAGCTGCTAAGCAGTAAAGCAACATATACTTTTTTTTATTCTTAGCTAAGATATCAGATGTGTTTGTGGATGTCCCACTTTCAGGCTTGATCTCCCTTTCTGATGTGAATTAAAATGAAATATTACTGCTGTTTGTTGAGTATGTCTCAAGGCGTTTCTTAGCTCTATGTGTTTTAATTCAAAGAATCTTGCCAGAATTTCTTATTTTTATTCTATTATTTTTCCTCTGACTGCATCTCTTCTGATGTTGTGTACTTAATTTTGTTCCCACTTTTATTCTAAAAGCAGCTATCACCACTTGCTTAAGAATGTTGGTGAAAATAATGTAAAAGCAATAATGATTAAAATAATTCTGTAGACAATATCTGTGATTTGAACTCTAAGACTGGCATAAGGAATTACTAATTTTCTCTCCAGAAATGTTGTCTATTATGAAAAAGTTTTACTAGGTATACGTGCAGGACAGAGATAATGCTGCTGAAGCAGGAAATTATCAAATTCTATTATGTAAATGTGAGATATTTTGTTATTGTTAAACAAAAAAAAATGGAAAGGAATATGTTTAAATACCTGTGGACACATGCACAAAAGGATTTTAGTGATATGGGTAATCTATGTGTATTCCAAAAGGCAGGTGTGCCTTTCTCCAATCACAGCATCCTCTTCAACTGCTGCATCACTGAGTTTGTCTATAGTACCATTTTGATGCTTCTCCCTACTAGTCAAGAACATAAAATGAATTCTCCAAAAAGAGCTTCACTGTCCAGATTCACTCTGTAAGTAAGTAAGTACCTTGTTTTTAGGTAAGTTCTGTCACTGGTAAGCAAAACAGCTCAGCTTTGCTGTTGCAAGAACAGGGATTGAAGCTGATTTCAGATGCTTCTGTTCAGAGAAGTATCTGAAGCTACAGAGAAGGTGGACGGGCCAAGAAACCTGTCAGTGCTGCTTGTAAGGAAGGCTTAGAAATGCCTCAGGAAACACTCGAATGTCCCAGAAAGAAATTAGACATCTCAGTTTTGTTTATCTGTCTCCCTGAGTAAGTCAGTGATTTCATGTTGTCTCTAACCTCTCCTTTGATTATAGGTTACAATTAAGAAACTGTATTGCATTGTTCATTTTACATGATTATGCCTATAAAAGAAAAAAGATTCAGGAATATTATGACATTAGGTCAAGACTAGTTGATGATTTCACACTTACCAAGAAAAGAGCATTTGGAAAATATGCAGATTTCCTCATTAGACTTGCTTGAAATTAAACTACTTCTGTAGTCTACTGTGCTGACTCTGAATAGGAGTATCTGCCTATTCTGTGCTCTTCTGTGCTCTTTGACTGATAGTTTCCACTGAAAGGTACTGAGTCCAAACAAGCAGTGGTATTCATAGTTTTGTTCTAAATGGATCTGTTTATATAGACTGTGTCTGAATGATGACAGTCTTCTTGAGCTCATCACCACTGCTCATGTCCTTTAGATTTTGTTACTATGCATATATCATCAAACAAAGTAAAAGAGCATAAATGTCATTTTATTTCTCATAACTGAAATATTTTATCCCCTAAACAGGAGCAGCATGATAGAGAGGTTAGAATTAGCACCTCCAGATCAAGCACTGTCATTAAGGTCTGCATAATATTTGGGCTTCCTTCCTGCAACATTGAAGCTTTATGCATTTAGGAGTCAGCTTTGCACTTAAAGTAGATTCTATTTAAAGATTCTGCATGTTACAGCAGCATATATTCAATGAATTCTTCTTCTATAGCATCTCTGCAAATAAATAACACACTAAAATAATATGCCATAGGCTAAACCCATGAATATGCATAGTTACTTCTCATATTTAGGAAAAATACGATGCAGAGATCTTTTAGCTGTTGGTGCTGATATTGATACTAGCAACAAAACATAACTTCTATAAAGTATATTTAGGATCTAAACATTAGAATCAAATTTTCCATCTGAAAGTTGCATCATCTAAAGAAACTAAACTGAAATACCTGATATTTCTAAATTTCTAGCCTACTGAGGTGGTCTTTCCATTCCCTAGCTACTTTAGATGAAAAGATCTCTTTAGAGCAATGTAAATTGCACTAACAAAATGGAGACCAATTTAGGATAAGTTATTCAACACAACTCACAAAACTTTCTCACTGGAAGACAGAGTGGATTCAGAGGGAGTTAGATTGTACCTAGAAGAACACATGCTTAACAGGTGTTTAGCAACCAGTCATTTAAGTCAACAAATTCACTGTTAACAATTAATATTGCATTCAGTAAGACTTAGAAAAAAACTCTCTGAGGTACATTTTCCTTCTTTTCTATTTTTTTTTTCCATAGAATTAGCCTTTTAGCATTTTTCTGTGTCTATAAGGATTCTCAGATCCCTCTCTTGTGCCCTCAAGTATTATTCAATTACAAGGACTTATGCCAATGCTAGATATGCTTCCTATAGCAGTGCCTAAGATGAAGAGCCTCTCTTCCTCTTAGATGCCTAGCTTCAGTATCTAGATAACTGGAGTTGTGCCATAACCATAGCAATATTCTTAGAGGATAATAATTATAGTTTTGTAGCCCAAAGCATATTCCAACGTGATGAATTTAAGTTCAGAAGCAAATGGTGCCCTATACTGCAGGAAGAGAAAGTATTAGTTTCAGTTTCAGTGTGTTTCATTTTCCAAAACTCTGTCTTGTGAGTTCATTAGTGTCATTAATCTCCTCTTACTCTTCTGCTAAACATATATCTATTATCACATATATTCACAGTATTTTCTTCCAAAATGAAGAATTCATCATGTTTTTCCTTTTTGGATGCTGGAGAATGGCTTAAACCTTTTGAAACTGGTAAAAGCAAAAAAGCATGGAAGCAAGGAAATTTTTAATAGAAATAGTGGTTATATTTGCAGAATGCTATCTGCTAGAACTGCTTCTATTTGTAAAAATAAAGACAGAAACAGAAAGAACATACATGGGCAGAAATGCTGGATACACACATGGATGGACTGGAAAAGTATCCATTCCCCTCACTCCTCCCAAGAAAAGAAAAACAAACTCGGGATAAGTGCTGGCTAAGAGCTGAATTTATCCAAATAAATGATCTCCGACTATTTGATTCTTCTCATGTAAAAAAAAAAACCAGAAGTTTGAATATATTTTTTTAAGTATATACCAAAGACATATCTACATTTAGCCATATTTTCTCCAAAGAAGGGCAATGGCAAAACCAAACCAGACTAACTGTTCTTATGTATTCATAAAACAAATGCTGTACATTTATTTTGTTGGGTTTTTTTCTCTTTTTTTTATTTTAATCAATTTAATATATATTTAGTAGGTAATCAAATCTATGTAAGGCAAATTTAATGACAGACTAAATTCATTTTTCTAAAATGACGGTATGATGATCTCGAGGGGAAGGGCTCTGGAGCGGACGCTCGTGCCGGAGCTGCTTGTCTAGAGGCGAACCACTGCGGCGAAAGCCGCCGAGCGAGAAAGAGCAGGCCGCGAGAACCGGGAGGCAGCCCCAGCCCCGACACCTGCGCGGGCAGCGCGGAGCCCTGTGCCCGAGGCGGCTCTGACTCAGCGGGGGCGGAGCCTGCAGGACAGGCGGGAACTGAAAGGCCGCCCCCAGGGAGCGCGAGCGATCAGGAGTGCGGCGCGGCAGTTTGCGCAAGCAGAGCGAGCAGGGAATGCCCGCCCAGGCGAGCAAACGAGTTCCGCCCACAGTCTCTTCCATCGGCGGAAAGGCAGGGGAAACCATGGGCTCCGCTCTTCAGAGAGCTTGCGCCAGGAAGACTGTGGCAACCCAGACTGAACCGCCACAGAAGCATGCAGCGGTCCAGGTCACTACCTGCGAGGAGTGCCTGAGCTTCTCCTTGGTGCCAGGGAGTGGCGGAAACTCTGCCTGCCTTAGGTGTGAGCAGGTGGAGTACCTGCTTAGCCTGGTGGTGGAGCTGAAGGAGGAAGTGGAAAGCCTCAGGGCTATCAGAAACTGTGAAAGAAATAGACTGATGGAGCTGCATTCTGCGGACCTCCCAGGATAGGCGTCCAGAAAACCTCCCAGTTCAACCTGATAAAACCACAGGGCAGAAGGAAGAGACTCAACAATATCTAAGGATGCACAACAATGGAAAAGGGTCCTTGTTCGGGGTGGCAGGACAACTCTTCTCCAGCCCACCCCACCCCCACCAGTGACCACTTCTAATAGATGTGAGGCCTTGGACCTTGGGGAGCAGTTAGATGAGGACACCAACCAAGATCCATCTAGGGAGCAGTCTGCAGAGAGAGTGTCAACTCCACGCCCTCATGCTGCTCCTCCTAAGGCAAAAAGGAGCACTGGTGGTTGTTATAGGTGACTCCCTGCTGCAGGGCACAGAGACACCCATCTGCAGACCCAACCCCTTATCCAGGGAGGTCTGCTGCTTGCCAGGGGCTCGAATAAGGGATGTTACAAAGAGACTCCCTCGGTTACTCCAAATCATAGAATGTGTAAGGTTGGAAGGGACCTTAGAGGTCATCTAGTCCAACCCCCTGCACACACAGGGTCACCTAG
>JAUBOD010000810.1:312779-333275 GCA_032353885.1 Nothura maculosa
GAGGAGGATGGGGTTGGCCTCTATTCACTAGTGGACAGTGATAGGACTAGAGGAAATGGCTTCAAACTGAAGCATCGCAAGTTCCACAGGAACTTCAGGAAGCATTTCTTGACAGTGAGGGTGACGGAGCCCTGGAACAGGCTGCCCAGAGAGGTTGTGGATTCTCCTTCTTTGGAGATCTTTTAAACCCGCTTGGATGCAGCCCTGTGCCATGTGCTCTAGGTGACCCTGCATGTGCAGGGGTGTTGGACTAGATGACCTCTAAGGTCTCTTCCAACCTTAAGCATTCTATGATTCTATGATAGAATACATATGATATTATGCTCACTTCAGAAGTTAAGTCTACCAGAACTGAAAGTTGAAAGGATTTATCAACTCTTAAGTACCTTCACATCGAAGATCTTGTCCAAGACCAAAACAAAAAACAAAGATCAAAGTTGCAGTCATAATTCAAGAGCTCCTACTATTTTGTGCTTGAGCACAAAAGTCTAAAAGTATGAGGATAAAACTCATAGTTTCATCTTTAATTATAGTCTTAAATCTATAATACGTAGCATTCTTAGCAAGAGGACCTAGACTTGAAAAAATAATTTGTAATGTTTTATGCTGTCAATGCCAAAATCATATTTCTAATTACATAAACAGGTTTACAGTTTTGTATGATAAAGAAATAATGTGAGAATTTTTAACCTATATTCTGGAAATCCAGTATCTTTTGAGATAACTTGAATTGCAAGTCTGACACTTTAAAATTGTTTACTACTTACTCAGGAATTATGGATGTCTCTCAGAAACGTGCTTTGTTCATGCTCTTTAGGTGGCTTGACATCATAGATGTTTTTTGCTCCCTCAGGAATAAACAAGGAATTACAGAGATTTTGAAGCAAGTATTCAGTAGTTAATAGAATATTTTGGACTAGAGAAAAAATATTTCCCATTCGAAACATGTGTTGAAGCCAGATAGCTGAACAACAGGACGAGACTATAGATTTTTTTTTTGGTATGCATTTTCTGCCTGCTCTCCTTCAGCACACCATGTAATATCACAGATTTCCACAAAATATAGCTTTAAGATAATGTCTACAATAAATCTTTCTAGAATATTTCTGCATTACAAACCATATTTTCTGAAACATAGATCACTTCAGATATGAAAAGAAAACGCGCTATTTAAATGGAATTATTGTATGAATATACATGTGTCAGTGTATGCTAAAACTTCTTAAAGTTTTCTTCCCAGGTTATGAGAGTGGACATTAATAGAAGAAATCAGAAAATTAAAAGGTTGAATTTGGAAAGACAAAAGCTTAAGTTTGAAGTATCAGAAACAGAATTAGTTATTTTGTATCTTTTTAAAAAGTCATATTAGAACAGCAAAGTTCAAGGCACATATGTTGAATATCTAATATGTTAAAACTCTAGAAAATATATACTTCACTGAGAAATACACAAATTAAATTTGTGAATTGTAAAGAATATTACAGCACATATTTCAGTCTGACAGTTAACACTTGTATTTGCTAAGCTTGGAAGTGATATTAACTTATAGGAAACTCTATAAAGCAAACTTTAACAGAATAAAGGAATGTGCTTTTATTCCATTTCTTGTTCTGCTTTTCACGTAGATACTTCTCTGTCTCTCTCTGCCTCTTTTATCAAGATCAATTTTCTTTTCCCTTCATTCACATAATCCCACCAGGCTACCTGAGATTCTCTGTCTTCTCTGTTTCATTGTGGGTTTTTTTTGTGTTCAGCCAGACCTGACTTCCTCTTCATTTCTAACATCTTAAAAAGCTCACCGTGTTTTTATAGGTCATGGTTCTAGTTTTGTGACTTTTCATTCCTCAATTCTATTGAGGAATTTCATTCTCAATTCCTCCATGACCAGCATATTCTCTTAATAGAAATACATCCTAAAAATGGCTTCCTAAGTGCTGCTTCACTTACATTACCATAAAATAATATAATTAACTTACAATCTTAATTCTACACCACCTCTTTATCCTTTCACTCTGTCTCCAACAAACCTAAACTGGATACCGATTCACAGAATCACAGAATGGCTGATGTTAGAAGGGACCTCTGGAGATGATCTAGTCCAACGCCCTACTCAAGCAAGATCATACAGATCACATTGCTCAGGACCCCGTCCAGATGGTTTTTGAGTATCTCCAAGGAGGAAGGCTCTACCACCTTGGCAACATGTTCCTGTGTTCCATCACCCTCAAAATAAAGAAATTTTCTCCTGTATTTAAATGGAAATACCTGTGTTTCAGTTTACATCTGTTGCCTCTGGGCACCACTGAGTAGAGTCTGGCCCCATTCTCTTTACAATCTTCCTTTAGATACATATCTCCATTGATAAGATCTCCTCTATCTTCTCCAGACTAAACAGGCCCAGGTCATCTTTTCCTCATATAAGAGATACTCTAAACCCTTAATCATTTTAGCAGCCATTTGCTGGACTCATTCTATTAGCTCTATCTCTCTCTTGTATTGTGGAGCCCAGAACTGGACACACAATTCCAGATGTGGTCTTTCCATTGCTGACTAGGGGAGGATCTCCTCCTTTGACCTACTGGTCATGCTCTTCCTAATGTAGTACAGCCTATCATTGCCCTTCTTGGCCACAAGGGCATATTGCTGGCTCATGATTAATTTATTTTTCACCAGGGTTCTTCTCTAAAAAACTTTCTTTCCAGCAGGTAAACTCTCAACTTGTACGGGTATCAGGGGTTATTCTAAGTGCAGAAATCTGAACTTCATAAGGTTCCTCTCTGCCCATGTCTCTATCCTTTCAAAGCACCCCTTAATTGGAGCACAGCCTTCTGGTGTATCAGGCAGTCCTCTCAGTTTTGTCCCTTTGTTTAGGTTAATGATGAATAAGTTGAAGAAGACTGGGCACAGTATTGACCACTGCTAGGGGAACACTACTAGCTTACAGGCCTCCAACTAGACTCTGCATAGGTGATCACAACCCTGTGAGCTCTGCTATTCGGACAGTTCTCAATGTACCTTGCTGTCTGCTCATCTAGCCCGCACTTCCTGAACTCGCCTGTGAGGATATTATGAGAGACAGTGGGAGATATTGCCTCTGGGCTGGAGTTTGGCAGCTTCTTAAATGTGGCACTGTTGCTGTTAGCTTCTTACTTGGAATCTATTTAAATTCCAACAGTGCAGATGTTCACAAATTTTCTAAGGAAACAAAGTTTGGTCAGAAAATAATTCTTTGCCAAGAAATATTCATTCATTTCCTACCTGCTATGGTGGAAATAGATCCACTCCCCACATTCAATTTAAGGTTTCAACTTTAGTCTACCAGATGATAATTCCTCAAAATGGGAACTCCCTTGAGCTCCAAAGCTAAATGTCTGTTTTCAGCTGATTAAATTTTGTTTGTCTCAACTTACAAAGATGTGCAGTATCATGTCATGTGGTGGGACAGCAATTAGAGTACCAGATGATGTAGCCCAGCAGGAGGCCTACATATGTCTACACGATAAGAGAGGTTTTAAGAGACCAGTAGTAACCAGATAGTCTCTTGTCTAAGAGGCTTTTCAGCATAAGCCTTGTCATAAAAAGCTCTGCCACCATTGTTGCACACTGCCCTGGTTTCTTGTCCACTGCTTGACACATGCATCAAGAGCAACTCATGGCCAGATTAATAATCCACCAGATAACTGGTTCTGGCTAGTAAAGTCACAGGAATAAGAGAGGCCAAAGTGCTATACTGGAAATACATGGAGGAATTATGAGAAAAGAATCAACATTGTGTACCTTGCAATCACTTCATGAAGTCTGACAGGTTTTGCATTTTTGCCAGCAGCATTTCGCTGAGCAGCTGCAATATTTGGGAAGCTTCCAGTTCACAGGAATTTTTTAAATTTTTTGTTTGTTCATTTTGGGCTGATTCATACCTTAAAATCTGGGTTTTTTTTGTTTTTTTTTTAGGAAATTTCCTGGAATCCAATATTGATTTACAGCCAGCTCCATTTCACAAACTACTACATGGCAGCATGGTACACCAGCTACTGACACTTTCTCAGTGATATGGTTTGGCTTGAAAATGGAATCTAAGTGCTGATGGCTATAAATGTCACTCTGAAGAAACACTATCCAGACAAAATTCTCCAAATATGAAGTATCCAGATTGTCCACCCAGTGTTCATAAATTTTAACAGGCATTTTTACTTATTTTCTTTTTCTTTGTTTTTTAAAGTTCATTGTCAAGTGCGGAAATGGAAAAAAAATCTTATCTTTGAAATAAATCTGAAAATTAAGTATTCATTATTGGCCACTGTAATTTATCAAAAAGGCAGTAGTTTACACTTATAAATTTGGCCCTGCTGAAAATTAGTTTGATATTTATACGTAATATGTTTTTTGGGGTAGAAAGAGGACATAAATTCTTCAATAAGTTTGTCTGTGCTATACAAAAATCCAAAACAGAAATAGGAAACTTTCTAGCATATCACCTGAAAATAGTAGAGAGTTCTCACTGTAACTCTTTGTTCTAGGTTTCCTCATACTGAATGGCTTCATAGAGTAATAATACTCACCAATTCTTCATATACAGGAGAAATAAAATGTGTTGTATCACAATTTTAAACCAGCTTAGTTTCTCTTTCTTCTGATAAAATAGTGCTTGTATGAACTATGTCATATATTACCATGAAATACATTTAAGTAAACATGCATTACAACTCAAAACAGCTACTGCTGTTATAATACTTCTGGGAGACTGTCAGGAGCTCTCAAAAAAGTATTCTCAAAAATTGAATGAGCCGGCAAAATTTTAAACCAAATGAATATAAAAAAAGTGAGGTTTCTAGAAGTGGGAAGGAGAATCATAGCTTACATTAGTATAGGGGGTTATTTCTTTTCAGAGGCAGGACTTTGTGTATCCTTGGCTGCATTTCATGATATTCATGTCAGTCCACATCTTCAGGCTATCAAGGTCCCTCTGAATGGCAGCATAGCTATCTGGTTTCACAAGGACTCCTCCAAATATTTTAATCATTTCATACACATAAATAAATTCTTCTCTTTTTAATTTCATGAAAAATTTGTTCAGAAGAATTATTGCTAAATTGTAATCTACCAAAATTATTAAATACCTAGGAATCTTCAGATGTTCCATCAGTAAGCAGATTAACTAATTAAAAAAAATTACTTGAAATCTTTGTATCACTGTTGCTGAAAATGTATCTTTACTAGATTTCATTTTTTCTGCTTGTATTTATTTTATTTGAAGAATAAAAATTATGCTTATTCAACTATTAAATGCCTTAGCATATTAGATGCACATTTATTTGCAAACTGATCTCCCCCCAAAACTATGTTAATTAATATTCAATTGACTAAATGTTTGTTTCTTCATATTGATTAAAGTCAATATAATATACAGTCTATATAAGATTTTTTTAATATAAAAATGGTGACACTGATTATGTTAGTCTATTGGCACTCTCTTCTCTGGAAAAATACAGCTGAATCAGGAGAATCTATATAAAAGGGGAATATAACAAGTGTCTCTACCCATACTAAATACTTTATTGAGAGTACACTTTTAGACTACAAATTTTTTTATTTTTTTATTTTTTTGGTCTCAGAACATACAAAGTTTCAATCTGGATTACATAGTTCTATTTATGTGTCTCAAAATGAACCTATAATTCCCAAGAAATAGAGTAACATCTCCACACGAAAGTACAGATAAATATAGAGGAAAAGGGTTCATCCTTTTCTTTCCTTAAAATGGAGCTATTCTTTCCCTTCTCTGCCTGAGAGAGGGAGGCATGCCTCTTTCCCTGAGGCATGCAAAAACAATTAGCAATGCCTCTGTTTTGACCAGAGATGCTCTGTTTTGACCGAAGATGCTCACTTTTCATGTAGACTTGATCCAGTGCCAAGACTCAACAAGATCTCAGAATCTCCTGATCAACTGCTCTTGAATCCAAATTACCACATCATTAAGCACATGTCGTTGCTGCAAAGCAAAATTAGAATGTAAGGGCATGGGAAGTGTAGAAAAGATTTTAAACTACTTCCAAACTACGGCATCTTACACTTGCCTGTGGGTAATGGAATTGCTGAGGGAGGGGCAGAGAGGGGACATACCAATCACTTGAAAAAGTAGTCACTGTTTTCCACAGTGTGGCAGCAATTAGCAGGCAAGTGGAACACTGAAGCTCATGCAGTTGCACTGAACATGGTGAACTTTCTAGCCTGCTGCAAAACAAAGTAGGTTTTTTTTTTAAGTTGCTACAGGTTTTTCTTTATCTATCTTCAAAATATTAAGTAATTCTCCTTACATTCATTAGCCATCAGAGAGCTACAAAACCATATGCAGTTTGTCAGACCGAAGACCAAAGTTCAGTGTAGTTTGACACATTATTTCTTCTTGAAGATTAGAACAGCAAACCTGAATTTTGGATTGATTTTTTTCAAATTATCACAGTTATGAATTACCAGATATAGCAGTCAGCATCATTAGTAACATCCAGAAAGATAAATACACAGTATTAGCTTAAATTAAGTTATCAAGGAACTTAATTTCTCAAGGAAAAGGCCTGGAGAGTTGTATGAAATCATCAGCTTTGTGTTCAGTTGTGGCCAAGGAGGAAAACAATCAAATATTTCTCAAAATAGGAGAATAAGGAGGCATCCAAATCATTTTTATTTTTAAGAAACAAAAAGAGGTGGTTTTATAAACAGTACACTCTTGAGCAACAGAACTCATTGCCACAAATGACAACGAAGAATAGACATAACACAAAGGTCACCATTAAAAGCTAAATATCATCTCAGAAAATCCATAGGTTGCTAGGAGAGTTATCACTGTTCTTGTATTCATGCATCTCAACAAAAAAGCAGTCGTCAGAGACAAGGTATATAAAAACAGAATATCTGTTCTTATACTACTGTGAATGTGTCCCATCCAAAGGGACTCATCAATGACCAGTGTCAAATCAAAACACTCAAACAGGTGAAAGTTTTCTGTGTGAAGACAAATAAACACCAAAATAAGCTCTTAAGATAGTGGAATAGTGGATCATGCTTCTTATCAGATTTCTAGTTCTTTTTTTTTTCAGATTCACATTCCGACAACTTCCTTCTTTACCTGATTTTTTTTTTCTTAACTGTAAACTATGATTGCTATACAGAAAATATTCTCTTTTTTTTCGTTTGTTTATTAAATAAAGTTTTGTTAGGGAACATGAAAATTTCAAACACTATGTTATGGACACTATCAGGACCATAGGATATTTCAGTCTGGAAGCAATCTCATGAGGTCTCTAATCTAACACCTGCTGAAGTCAGGTGAGTCACCTGCTGAGTCATCTGCAGGATCAGACCAGATTCACAGAATCATAGAATGGTTGAAACGTTGGAAGAAACCTCTACAGATTTTCTAGTCCAACCCCCCTGCTCCAGCAGGGACACCCAGAGCATGTGGCACAGGGTGGCTTCGAGGCAGGTTTTAAACATCAGAGGAGACTCTACAGCCTGTTCCAGGGCTCTGTCACTCTAACAGTAAAGAAGTTCCTCCTCGGACGGAGATAGAACTCCCTGTGTTTTAATTCATACCCATTACCCCTTGTCCTATCACTGCCACCACTCAGAAGAGTTTGGACCCATCTTCTTTACATTCTCCCCTTAGATATTTATATATATTGATCAGATCCCCTCTCAACCTTGTCTTCTCCAGGCTGAACAGGCCCAGCTCACTTAGTCTTTCCTCACAAATGGCTCGGAGTTTTGTCTGACTGGGTCTTGAAAACCTTCAGGCTCCTTGGAAACATGTGCTACTTTTGACCTGTCCATATGGGGAAAAAGGTTTTCCTTATATCCTATCTGAATCTCTTACATTTCAGCTTATGCTAGTTGTCTCTCCTCTTCCCACCACATGCTACTGTGACAACCCTTGCTCTATCATCTAGCTAACCCTTCCATAGGAATTGTTCTCCCCAAGTTTAGAGCTTTTACCACCAGGGATACAAGAGGATACTCTTTCATCTGGTACTTTTGAAAAGGCATTGCAGCAAAGTACAAGAAGTTTGTGATTGAGATTCTAAAGATTTGTACCATAAATGTACTTACTACCTGTAATGCCTTTTCTGTTAGTCTAAGTGAGACCTGTGCACAACTAAAAAAAGCTTGACAGATCACACTAATTGCACCCAATAAGCTTGGTGTCTAAACCACATGGTCGAACACTCTTCTCTGGATTTCCTAGCTAATTACTGTGTTTTTCTCTCTGAGCAGTTACAAATACTACAAAGAGTGAAACAAAATATGCAATTATAGATCTGAAACAACTTCAAGGATATCAAATAAGTCATGCTGGAGTTTATTTTTTGCATCAGAAAAAAAAAAGCAAGAATTACCTGGGGACAAAACAGAAAAGTTGTTTTTCCCCTCATTGCACATTCCACTAGCTAAATCTCAGAGATTTGGAAAAGTTTCCACTATCTGATGGATTCTGGTCTTAACAATAATAAAAAAGGACATAAAGAATTTAGATTTATTTTGGTCACATTCCCATTCATGCTGGACTACACCAAAATCTTTTCAATATCTTTTTATTACTTTTCTGGAAATCAAATATACCAGAACTTTTATATATATTTATATATATACCTAAATACATGATGATAAGAACACCTAGATGATGATAAGAAATATCAGGAAATAGAAGAACGAGAGACATAAGCAATTAGTTTAGTTGCCAGTCTATTTATTATGAAAAGATAGCGCTGTGAAAATTACGCATTTGGGGAAATTTTAAATGAATTGCTTCTTAGTTCCTTTGACTCCATGCTTTCTAAGAATAAATATCTAATTTTTATCTATTTTTTTGAGTGTGTATTAATGTTGTCATGTTCCATTTTATATATAAATTAAATAACTCATTTTTTATGATCTAAAGTGCTGTAACATTAAAATACTGTTTGTTTTTACCTCAAAATGTCATGAAAATACTATATTATAATAGTCAAGAACAACTCAGATACAAAGTATTTTTTTTCAGTTTGTAATCTTAAAGGAACGTTCCATTACCGTATGATGTTACTCAGAACAGTGAGTTGAATAAATAACCACATAAAAAATGTAGCCCTGAAACTAAATGTTTGTTTTCAGTGTAGTAGACCTAACTGGTAGAAAAGCAGCCTTGTCATCTTAGGATTTTAGCAGGACATTATTATTTAGAAAAATAAAACATAAATTCTGTATGCCAGTATCTCAACTACTAGATGTGTATACACCTAGAAATATTTCACCCTAGGAATAGTCATATGTAGTGGATACTCAGTCTTGTTTCTTTGTCTTTAAATGGACAGACATGTGCTATTGTGTGTTTCTCTGGAAAAAAAAATCCCAGGAACACTGGTAAAACCCCTCAAGCATTCACATTTTAAGTGCACTATAATAAAGTGCCCAAGTTCTCTTTTTTCATTTGTCAAATAAAAGCATATTGTAGTTCTTTATCGTGCTTGCAGTAAAACAATAATTGATGAACACCAGAAGGGCTTTCTAGGGCATATTATACATTTGACAAAGTCTAAGTAAGCAAAAGAAGAAACCACAAAGGATATTGATTTTCTATGAAAGGGCAAGACTGATATTTCTTCATTTGAAGGTTTTGCTTTCTACTGAATACCACAAACGAAACCCAGAATATAAAGCCAGAACTTAAGAAAGCAATATATCACAGGGAAAAAAAATGAATTATTTCAGAACTAAGCAACTTCACATGATACCCTACTGCCCAAAATGGGAAGAAATACATTATATACTACAAAAAGGACACTTAATACAGATGAATAAAGCCATTTCACATGTGTAAAAAAAATCAGAATCTATTCTTCTGTATGATATATCTATTCTGTGTTTGTATGTGGACAGATAACCAAGACAACACTAACAAGACAAAAGTGTCCAGAAATGTTTGTTTTGCTTTAACAGAGCAAACATCAGAAATTACCAGAACATTATGATAAACTGCAACTTTAAAACCACAAATGAAAAATGGTAACTTTAATACCACCAAGTGTATTTTCTGGAGACATAATATTTTTCTGGTAAAGATCTCATAGGCAAGATGGGGTGTCAGTGAAAAGAGAGAAATAACAAGACTCCGAGACCTGATTGTTAAAGGTACAAGTATATGGAAGACCAAGGATCAAATTTTCACTCTGCTCACATCAAAACAATTCAAACCCCTTCTGCTACAGGGGACAAGAGCACTCACCCTGCATTGGAAGACTTGTTTTTGTTCCACCAATTTTGATTCATACTCCACAAAGACTTCTGTTTTCATTCTTATGAAGAAAAGGAGGCATTTCAGAACCTTAGAAGTTGCCATACATGAGAATAGTCACCCTGCCATAAACTGCACAGGGAACAGATTTTCAAAATCAAAAAGTGGGACACCTTATGCCAGTTCTTTTTAAAGTCACGAAATACTCTCTTTTCTTTGACTTGGTTAAGAAAATATCCTTTGGAGCAGCAGAGACATCAGAGAAAATCTCAGCTCTGCTTTTTTTTTTTTCCTCCTGCCTTATCCCTGTTCAGCAATAGGTTTCTAAGTCATAGGGAAGTACTGGGCCCCTCCAGTCTAGTTCTTCCTTTTCCTTGTGAATTGTGAATCAGGAATCTTGTACTTGCAATGATTAGAACAAGGTGCTGAGTCAGCACATACAAACATTAATGCCTCCTGCCATGTTGAACATCAATTGGTGCAAAACTTGGGACATGAAGACATGTTAATGTAACAAGAAAAAAAACATCATGGATAACCACCAAAGCTCCTTTTTAAGAAAAGTAAAACCAGAGGGATGAAGTAGAAAATTGTGACAATTTAGCTATCCTCAAATTTTCAAGATTTCATGCCCTCACATGAAAAACTGAAGTGATTACAATAAAAGTGGGGCACAGAGTTTCCATGTTTGTCAAAACGTTTCAGTTTCATTGCTGTTTATCATCAGACTAGCCTTTTAGTCTTTGGAAATGCGCAACTCTGACCTGGAAGTTTGGTCTCCAAATGAAACATTTTTTTTTGAGTATGAGATCAAGTCAGTAAAATATGTTGATTTGGTTATTGAGAAAAGTCATTTCTGGGAAGTTAACAGGAGCTCATACTCATTTCTTTTTGGTCGGTAAAACAATACACTGTTTAAGACAGAAATCTGAGTAGTGTCCATAGCACACTAAGTGCTTGCCTACCTCCTATTACGGAAAAAATCTCCCAGTTTTCTCCCTTATAGTGCTTTGGTTTAAATCACCTGCTTTGGTCTTGAAACACATGAATTGGATTATTTTCAAAGTAAACTACTCCAGACCGTGTACTCCAGCAGCACATCTCACATGCTCCAACCATTACAGGGAGTTTGTAATGGAAACTAGAGATGGACTAAAGTGTGACTATGAAACATGTACACTGTGGGTGTCAGGCACTCACTCTCAACTATTTTACTCAGCAAATCAGCTTCCACTGTGCATACAACTTGTAACCTCAAACACAGCGAGAGTAATCATTTCCTTATTTCTGTAGCCATCTTACTGTGTCATCCTTTTCAGGATAACAGCACAAAACTCCTCTGGTCACAGCTCAGCAATGGGAAAATTTCTTTATAAAAGAATCCAAACTATTGTCACCATATCCTATACATATCACCTCCAAGAGGTTGAAGAGCAGGTTTGTAAGTTTTCTCCTCTGTCCCTCTGTCATGATTCCTGTACTATTTTTAAATATGAAGAGCATTTACTATGTCATTTTGACTTACATATCTTCTTCATAAGACCAAAAATCCTAAAGCTAATAACAGAATGCCACTATTTTTGCATCATTTAAATCATCTTAAAATGAAATATATATATAATATATATATATATATGTAGCTTTTAAGGCATATATTCACCTGAAACTTGAAATTTTGACAATAAAAAAGAAAAAGTCATTAAAATTCCAGGAGTCAGCTTACTTTTTGAACTGGTGAACATACTGCAGTTCATACTATTACAATGTTTACAGGTTTTCCTTAAAATTCAGCAGCATCTGTGGAGTGCTTGTAGGGATTTTCAAATCTGTGCTTAGCCTTACAAGTGAAGTATCATCAATTATATCCTTAATAAAACTTTTTTATAAGTTATGTAAATACATACTTCTACCATCTATGCATATAATTTCACATATGTACAAAGCATTAATGGCTTAAAATAGTAATAAATGATAGTTATGAAAGGGTATGCAAAGCATTTTGAAAAAGTGCATAAGATAAGTTACAGAAGTAATTATAAAGCAATGCTATATTTATACCACCTCAGAGACTACATATTTTCAGAGAAAAAATGTTTTTAAAAATTATGAACATTTTTGTACCATTGCTATGTAAGCAATGAAAGGCAACCATATTTCAAAATAGTGTCTGAACTTTCAGTTGGGCAGTTTAAAATCTGAATTTATTTTTACTTAAAACTTGACAAACAACATGTAGTAGATAACCTCATGACCTTTCACTGCTATAACAACCAGTTTCAGTACTTCATTCTCACTACTGGTTATTACTATTACACTGCCTTACCATCTAAGCAAATCTCATGGCTCATCTCATCATACTACACATGTGAGGTCATTGAATGAACTCACCTCTTAATAAGAATAAAAGGGAAAGGAGATCTCTGCAAAGTCTTAAGGATGTATTTTTACATCTATTCCCCTTCTTTATCTGAGACTACATAGATTTGAAACATTTTTGAAGTTCTGCAAAAGTCTCTTTGCCTTCCAGGTCCCCTGCCAAGGCTGAGAGTATGACACCTAACTTAAAAAGGTGTGGGGAGGCTGTGTGACTACTTGAGATATAGTGTGAAATTTATTTTCAAGCTGCTGATATTGCACTTACTTAACTTTATTATAGGATTAATTGTGCTTGAAGGTAAACTGCTATGAACCATCATTTCTATTTTAATTTCTATATGAACTGAGTTATAATCTCCATGAGATGGAAATGTTTCACATTTACTTGTCTGCCAAGGAACCATGTACACCTACAGTTCAGTAACTGGATGCAGCTGATCCTCAGCAAACCTTTTTCTTAAGGCTATTTATGCATATGCAAAATACAAAGATACTGTGGCCTTTGCATAAATTAATTGAAGACTTCTGATAAACAGGCATTGCTGAATATCCCTCCTTATATGATTTATAGAATTATAAATCTATCTTTATAGATTTATAGAATTTATAGAATTATAAAATTTAATTAAAAGCAGAAAATCTTGCTTGAATTCTCACTTGATCAAGAGGATTTCACACTTATACTAACATCTAGAAATGAACTGACTTATATTTACTTGTCTGGGGAATATACAAAATCAAGACAGGTTTGCAGGATAAGTACCAAAACTGAAGAGAGCTGTGGATGTAAGAACCATATCCAAAACAAGCTATACTGAAAGTGATTGCATCCGCTATGAGAAAAGAGAGATATGAAAGTCCTTTTTTTTATTTTTTTTTTAGAAATGATAATAAACACCTCTATGAGTACTTAGCTTCTGCGATCCAGACTGAAACCAAATAAAATTACACATGCTTATGTGTAATTTTTTTCACCCTTACAGTGAAGAACTGCAAAATAAAGAAATAACTTTAAGTGAATCAGTAGTAAAATTGATAAGTCTACAAGTCAAATTTGTGTTAAAGATGGATATTCTCATAATTTTATTGAATTTATGACAAAATACATCAGACTTTATCTTCACTGTCTTCAGTAGTATTTTGTTTAGACTGAGAATGGATTTTTTTTAAAAAATACAGATTACTGATAAATGGATTAAGACTTCTATTTTTGCTTAGTTTAATTGCAGAACTTCCTTCATGAGTCTGAAATTTCAGATTTTCTTGAGAAAGGTATTTCATAGATCGGCAGGTAGGCAGATGAATGGGCGGATAGACAGGTAGATCTGAGTGTGGATGTAGCTATGTATGAGTGCTTTCTGAATTAAAAAATTAAGATAGGTATTTCAAAATGCAAATCTACTCAAAGTATGTTACATATGACAGTAGATGTTATCTAAATCTAAGAGTGGTATTCAACTCATTAAACTGAGCTCCAAACTAAAACATATTGGAGCCTTCTTAAATCTGACAATATGGTTGTGTTATTGTTTAGTCAGTTCTTGAAAATGTGTGATTACATTTTGAAATACATTTTTCTGGGAGGTTTTAACTAGCACATAGTGTCTGCACTCATTTTTAAAAAACTAGTATTAGCAATCAGTTTGACAAATAAGTTATTCATAACAATGAATACATTTTAAATCCAAATAAAAAGTTACTAAGGGGATTTCTTAGGAAGAATGTTGGATTTGGCATTATGTATTTTTTATGAATATGGCTTTGTCTTTAGTGTATATTCTCATTTTTTTTTTGCCAACTCATATATCTGATTTCAAAAAAGACTTAGGTCTGAAGAAGCTCCAGTGCATCGATCTTACTTTTCCCCTTTTTATGTATTATGGATATAAAATCCAACATCACAGCTGATAGAAGTTCTTTTTAAGTCAAGTATTTCATTGAAACTGTCAACCTTTTCAGGGATGAAAAACAGTTTATTTTAACTTAAGAGTCTAGTAAACAGACATCAGAAAACTTATGAGGTGGAGTAAGTTTTATGCTCCTCAAATCTATATATGTGTAACATCTCTGTCTACAACTGCTAGAGCTTTAAAGATAGTAAATAAAATTTCCATAATTGTGTTCCTCAGCTCACAAAAACTTCCTTATATATATTTTCTTATATATTTTTTTTAAATCTAAAAGTAAAACAGGTTCGTTGTCATGTAGAAAAGAATGTAAATCATTATCCAATTTCATGGATTATTTTTGTTTCCTAGAGATTTTCAACAGGATTGTTAACATTATTTCTAATCATACGCATGTATGTTCCCTATCACTACCACATCTTTGCATATCAAAGACATTTCCAGATTTTCCTTTTGGAACTACTGTTTAAAGAAGAGTTAATTGCTAAATCCATTCTCACAGATATGGAGAAGAAGTATAAAATATAATAAGTCCAAAGATGCTCTCACTACCTGTAATCTAGCTGGGTATGGTATTGGTATTCATTCTTTTAAATTCACCAGTAAGGGTATTTGTTTACAGATATTCCACTCTTTAGAAGCTGATAATACTTTCGTCATTTATCTCAAGACGGACTAACACACTTCCTAATCAGTCCATCAGCACTACTTTTCAGAATCCAGATTAGAGAGTGCTATAAGGGCAAGATGGAAGCTAATCTTGCTGCCAATGAATAAAGGAAGAAATTTCCATGTGGATCAGTAGAGCAGAGTAGAATATGCTTGTTTATTTTTTAACATGATAGAAGATATTGGTTTCAAATTGAGTAAATCCTTCTTAGTTCATGGATCATTGACTGGGTAGATTGTAACAGCTCCTTTGGAGCCATTATGGTATGTCGTTTCTATCCAACCATTGAAAGTGTATATTCAGCCTCTCTATTCGAACTCCACACAAAATGTCATTGAAATGATTGCTCTCTTTGCTCAGCATATTGTTGTTAAACCTTGGCCTAATGGGTATTTATTATTTTAAATGTCAAAAGCACCTAGGCCATTCTGTAAATAAGCCCCTAAATTGTATGCTTTAAAAGTAATGGCACTAGTTCAAAAAATCTTTAGAACTTCAATTAAAATGATCTAATTTAAAAAATTATTATTTAAATTAAACAAACAAAAAAGATTGTTTTAATACCAAAGTAAAAGCATATTGTTAGACTAGAGCATTCTGACAGGTCACATGAACAAGAAGGTGGCTGTCATCAGCATGCTGAGCATGGCATAGTTCTGACCTGTTTGCGAAACCTGCAAATAAAGTCAGGATCAAATTTAACAGAGGAAGCTTAAACTACATGGACAATGCCTCGGTGATGATGAGCATTTGGGAAATGTTAAGAAAGGGGCTGAACTGTGCAAAGCAATTCCATCTTTGCCTTTTAGGTGTAGTAGATGTATTACCAGTCTTCAAGGTGAACACTGGACAAAAATAGCCATTAATGTGGAGAGCCAGATGTTTTTCTAGTATCAAGCAGATCAGTGAAGTTATAGTAGTTTACTATAACTTCACTATCTTCTGAAAAGATAGATTTTTAGTTTCTTTTCTTATCTGAAGGTATTCTTTAACCAGTGCATCTACTCTACTCAGTCCTGGTGAGGCCACATCTGGAGTATTGTGTTTTGGGCTCCCCAGTAAAAGAAGGATGTGAGGTGCTGGAGAAAGTCCAGCACAGGGCTACCAGGATGATCAGGGGCTTGGAACATCTGCCTTATGAGCAAAGGCTGAGAGAGCTGGACCCCTTCAACCTGAAGAAGAGAAGGCTGAGAGGGGATCTAATCAGTGTCTATAAATACCTCAAGGGACGGAGTGGAGGATGGGGTCGACTTCTTTTCAGTGGTGGCCACTGAAAACAGCCACAACCTGAAGCACCAAAAGTTCCCTAGGAACTTAAGGAAGAATTTCTTAACAGTGAGGTGACAGAGCTCTGGAGCAGTCTGCTCAGAGAGGTTTTGGAGTCTCCTTCCTTGGAGATTTTCAAAACTCACTTGGATGCAATCCTGTGCCACATGCACTAGGTGACCCTGTGTGTGCAGAGGGGTTGAACTAGTTGATCTTTAAAGACCCCTCCCAACCTTAAGGATTCTGTGATTCTATGATTCTATATCAAAGCATTTAATAATATTAAATAGGATTGAGTTAAAGTTGAAAGCTATAGAAGGCACCACCTACCTTACCTTTTCAAAGAAAAGAAATGCTGTCAACAGTGAACACTAATTATATCTTAGCAATGCGGAAGTCTTCACTAAAAATTCTCTAATGCCTCCAACATTTAAAGTACAAATAATGCTCCATCTGCAAGCAGTAAAGATTTTTTGTCCTTTAAAGCAGACAATTTGGTCTAAATTAAAGAAACATTGTGTTTAATGTATATTACTGGTTATGGTCATTTGCAAATTTAAGAACAAATTTCTCTTCTAAACCACTTACATCAGGGAACCTTTTTGTGGACCAAGTTGAATCACAAAACAGTGAGCTTTCTGTTTTGACAGAAAAAAATTAAAATCCTGAATTTAAATTATTATTCCAAGATTTAACATATGTTTATTTAGGATTTTTCTTTTTCATAGCAATTGAGTGTTTTCATCTTTCTTAATAAACAGGAAAAAGAAGAACATTAACAGCAGAAAATATGTGGTAATTATGTTTTGCATTGCATTTGTTGATTTCTTCAGGGGCAGAAAACTAAAACCAAAAGAGATTGCAAATTATGTTTTATAATGTGAGTGAATGTTTTCTCATAAAGTCTGTCAGCAAATAAAGGAAATCTATGTCTTTAATGAGCCAAGAAAAAGAAAAAAAAAATAAAACAACAAAAATATTTGAAATTTTACAGCTTTTGAAAAACAAAATATCTGATCCAAAAAAGAATTTAAATTCAATTTCATTTTGCTGCCTTTTGTTTTCATTCACAAAAGAATCAGCTGTGTTATATGTTTACAAAATGTTGTATTTGCAAAGGAATCATGTATTTTATTGATTACAGACAACCTACCTAAGAGAACACAATTTGAAGCATGAAAAGGCAACCAGAAGTAGTGGTATGCGACCTTCCTGCTCCTTATCCTCCTCTCAAAATTCCATCTCCTACAGCCTTTCACTCCGCAAAGGTAGTCCCATTAGATTTGTGTTTAAAACAGTACCAAATGTTGTGCCCTCCAAAAAGAAAGAAAAAAAAGGGAGGGCTCTTGTATAGAATTTACAACACTGATATAAATATTACTGCTTTCCTAAAGCTGCTACAGGTACAACTTTCAATATTCCTTTGAGAATGCTGCATTATTTCTGCTAAATCATACAGCAGAAGCCCAGAGTCATTTATCATCTCTCAATATGACATCTCTCTGACCAAGAAGTCACTTAGCAAAATCTCCCAGCTGCTTGGCACTATTATATGCAAAGAGAGCAGCAAATCCTGAGGGAAAAGATGATCCTTTCCTCTGCTTTTGTCTTGTCTATGGAGCATAGATTGCCTCAAAAACAGTTTTGAGGCATCTGTAATTGAATGTGAGATGAACTTCCACAAGCTTTAATGAGGAGTAATATCACTGCCCAGGCAACAGAAGTTAGTGAGCTGATCTACGTCCCAAATCATTTCATTAATATTAACCAAGGTTTCTAACTCTCCCTGGGCAAGAACGCCATAGTAGTGAAGAAAGATGCAAATAAGAACTCTTTCAGCTTCCCTACTAATCATTAGGATGACAGAAATAATAGGTATACAAAAGTGATGTTTGTCAAACAGGGTAATGTTTTTTTCCACAGAGAAAACACTGTTAACACACCTGAAATACATTTGTATAATATTTTACTGTTAGAAGGGTCCTTTCTTACTTTTTCTTTTAGTGCCTTGAAGAAGAAGATAGATCAAAATAAAAAGAAAACATTAATATTACTAACTCTATATTAGTTGCTATAAGCAATAAGAAAATCTTTTGCCATGCCCTGCCAAAATATACATAAAGTATAAGTAAAATATATGTGTAAATTGTACAGCTTGGTGGTGAGAGACATCCTCAAACTTGGGAGACTCCCATAAATATTGTAATGCTGTCTCAGATTCATGCTGTCCTTCAAATACTTCTGTATTGTCTTAGGGAGGAACAAAGTAGATCTGGAGACACACCAAACTGTTTAAAACATTTTTCTGTGCATTTTTCGATGAAAGTTCTCTGCTATTTTTTCATCTTACCTGAAGTAGATGTTTGTAGATAATATTATGTCAGTGAATCATTTTTGAATGAAAATATTTTACTATTTTAAATAATCATATTTTTATATTGTGTCAGCAAACATCATATTTTTGCAAGGAAAAAGTTCCACAAGCTCTGTGAAGTCTATTTACCATAGGCTTATTGCTATACGTAAAGTATGTATTATTTGTACGGTTAATGTATGCAGATATTGCAAAATTTTAGTATAATAGTGTTTCTCCATTCTATTATTTAGTTTTGTTATTTAACTACTTCCACTATTGCAGAAGATTTCAGAAAGTTATCTGGAGTCCTATATGTTGGGATATTTTAATTTCATTTTACGAAGTTGGCTTGCCTTGGAGGAGGGAAGCGGCAACCCTGTATGTAGCTGGTCTGATCCATAAGATATTTTTAAGCACATAATCTATTTCTTCAAGTCACAAATTCAAACAAGGTGTTCTTCCACCAGTTTCTGGTGATTGTCCAAGTGCAAATTAAAATCTAACACAATTTTTACAAAGCGCATGATTCTCACAGCCAGGTTCTTTTTGTACCTTTAAAAAATAATGCCATTTTTAGAAATCAAAGTTCTGATTTTTTATTTAGACTTTTGACATGTTACAATGTTTGACAAAACTTCAGATGAAGTGGTCACAAACTATTCCACATTCCCGACCCATAATTCCCATTCTCCAGGAAGATAGACTGTGTTTGCATATGAGGAGGGAGGGAAGAGACTTTTTACCAGAAAATCCTTCAGAATGGTATAGTAAGTATGCTGGAGACAGAATATTGTGCTAAAAGAGTGGCATGGTTACACCAAGAGCTATGTAGGTACTGTACATGGTTACACCAAGAGAAGCTGTGCAGATAATGTAACTCAACCAGGAACTCTTATGAGCCTCTCTCACTGGAGGCCATTGCTGAGTGATGATGAAAGCTCTTTCCACCAAACCTGTTGTCAGGTTTTCTGACCTGTTTCCCTCGTTTCATCCTCTATTCTCTCATCTTTTCTCCACATCCCTTCACTACTTTCTCCCAGTCATGTCCTAGGCACATTTTCATCACTGCATCTCCCAGTTTGCTTCTCACAGCTCCTTCTATATGTGTGGCCATTGTACAATTAATTTCCTAGCTCTTCCAGCTTTGAAAATTGAGAGGTATGTTTCAAAACGTCCATTTTGAAAGATGCATAATATAACAGATCTGTTAAAACACAAACATAACAAAGAATAAATATATGAACTATACAAGATGTTTCTGGGTTAAAGTTATATACGTCAGTAAGTTAAGCACTGCAATGCTATCGTAATGCTTTCTGTCTAGGATCTTCACTCCTGATGAGACACTAGCTTTGAGTCAGAGTCTGAAGCATATGAAGCAGGAAGAGAGTAAAGATCAGAAAAGTGTCTAGAAAAAACAACAAACAGTATGTTTAGCTGGAAGCCAACAATAAGTAAGTGACTTTATCTTAAAGTCACTAATTGCAATTTAAAATTCCTTCCTTTATGTGCAATTGGTGACTCATTCTTTCTCTCTCATGCTTCCTCTCCCCTACGCACTGTCCCGCCCTGCCCCCTGCTCCTTTTCCTTTCCTTTCCTTTCCTTTCCTTTCCTTTCCTTTCCTTTCCTTTCCTTTCCTTTCCTTTCCTTTCCTTT
>JAUBOD010000810.1:346350-357228 GCA_032353885.1 Nothura maculosa
TGCCTGTAGAAGGCCTCGTCAGCCGCCTCCTCCTGGTCAGGAGGCCTGTAGCAGACACCCACCACAGTGTCTCCCACCTTGGTCTGCCCTTTAATCCTAACCCACAAGCTCTCCAGCCACTCATCATCCACTCCCAGGCTGAGCTCCGTGCATTCCAGTTGCTCTCTCACATACAGAGCTAACTCTTAATTAACTCTTTAGGGATATAGCAGCATGTCTTATAGAACTATAAGACAGACTTCATTACCTTTACTGAAGGTACATACTTTACCTGAATCTTTACTGATTTTCAGTGTAGACCTGCTCGTCTGAAAAAAAAAAAAAGCAAAAAAGGGTTAAATTCTCTTTATATATATATATATATATATATATACTGTCAGCTGTTTCCTTGTTGTTGTTTTTGTTGTTTTTTGCTTCTACTATACTATACTTATACTACTTATACTATACTTTTACAGTAAACTGTATTGTCCTCTTTCTTTTAAATTTCAGTATACAGAAATTGTGACCTAGCCATCAGGGTTCCTGACAAGTTAATTTTTATGAAAACTCTTACACTACAAAATGACCTGAATTATTATGCTAACTCATTATATATCAGTGTTCTGTCCTCTCTTAATAATGAGTAAATTCTCATTTATATTCAATTGCTGTCAATCTGTTATGATTATCTGTTTTTATACTAACTGATTTATCCCACTGAACCAGCAGAAACATCACTATTCACTAGAAGTAGATGAAACACTCATTTCTTGTTTGAAGAATTAATTCTATAATGTAGCTTCTCATGGCAGTAGGGCTTCAGATAATTTTTCCTGATTTGAGCACTATTTTGACTTCCTGGTTCTACTAAAGAATGTTCTGCACTTCTCTTTCCCTCTCTCTCTCTATATATATTTTTCCTCTTCAGTTTACTCCTTGCTTCTTCATCATCTCATGTACTCATGGAATATATAGCTGTATTCACCACTTTGTTGATGATGTTGCTTTTTCTTTCTCCAGAGTATTGGGAACAGGTAATTAGGAGCTTCTAGTGGCACAAACAGAAAAATACTCTGCTGAAAATTTTGACTTAAATTAAAAAGACTTCAAATGAATAAGCTGTCTTAGAGAAGGGCTAGGTTATAGCTATTGTATTCTGACTTTGGCTCACCAGAAACTGAATTTTGATTCAGGAAATCACAATTTAACTCTTATTTTCACCATGACCCTGGTAGAGGATCAGCCTAGGTTTAACTTTTACTGAGCAGAGGTTGTTTTCCGGTCTGCTGTGGTGCTGTGCTATCTGAGGCACGTAGGGCAGAGCCTAAACAAATCCTAACTGCCATAATTGCTTTGCATGCAAAAAAAAAATATCCCTAATGCCATTGGACTTGTCAATCTATCCTTTGTCCTCATATTCTGGTCTCATATTACTGAAAAACACAGATGTAATCTTTTTTTATATATTTTTTCAGGTAATGGGTTCTGTGAGTATTCTCTGTAGCCTCACCTGGTTACAGACAAAAATTTTCAGTTTACAGTCTTATACAAAATATTACTTTCAAAAAAGTACAATTTAATTGACAACATAGAACTGCAATTGTACATTTAGGGAAATGGTAAGTGTGCCAGTGAATTCTATATACGACTATTTATATCCTGATAATGTCAAAAATATCACCATTTTTCTGTAGAAACCCTGGTTTATCAAGAACATTTTAATTGCTCTTTTCAGAGAATGGGAGCATTTGCATATCTATGGCAAGCTGTCACTTTAAGACATATCAAGTCAAGCTATGTGAGTCATACTATGTCAGAATACAAAGCACGAAATAACTATAAGTAAATGTTGCAACCTGACATTATGTGTCAGAATCAGATACATCATTACCAACGTAATCCAATCTATGACAACTTCATTATCTAAAAAATTCAATGCAGAAGAATTGTTAGCTACAGATTGTAAAGGTATCTTCTAGCCTTAAAGCTGCTGTTTTTGGTGCAATGTTGTAAGTGATTTGTATGTCATGTTCAGAACTGCCTTTGTGCTGAGGTGTAGAATCACATGGAGTTTGCTGTGTGGAAAAAAAATTATCCACACTGAATTTAGGAGTTAGTTCTTTCCTTTACACAAATGAACTAGCTGTAGCAAAATGCTAAGACATTAACGCTGTGATAACATTTTTCATACATGATAAACAAACCCTCAGGATCAGAAATGTGTCACTAGGTACCTTAACAAAATCTTAACAACAGCACACAGTCAAACATAGTTGTGCCTTAATAACACAAGTAAGTTGAAATCCACCTGGCTTTAGGTATTTATCTGAGGTTACTATTGTAAGTGCCTACAGACCATTTATGGGGCCACTAACACATCTAAGATTCATTTGAAAATTTGAAATCTTAGTGATTTTCACCTTAGTGATTTTCATAGGCTGCATTACCTTTATGGGAGATATAGGCCCCTAATCTGAGCTCATAGAGAGATGTTTTAATTCACCATGAATATTCTCTTGTGGTTAATTTTTTTCCTGAAGTAAAAAAGTTTTCAATCAGGAAATTAATTAGATATTATTGAAAAAAAAAAAAAGAAAAATAATAGAGCATGTAGTAGAGTAGTATGCAATGTATATATTATAAAAAGCAATTCTATTGTCCATACAAATAAATAATTAAAAAACCCACAAGGCTGAGATTTTTAGATTTTTCAGATACATTTCATTATTTGATATACTTCCAAGATTTTTAAGGCTTTATTTTTAGATAATGGTTGCTAAGTACTTCCTTCAATGCCATTTCAGTTTAAAGGTCACTAGTCAAGGAGGGAAGGTAAAATCTATATAATTTAAAGTAAAAAATCTGGAATGATAAGCATGTTTGATCATGACTTTTGCCACTTACCTTAGCAAGGTAAGTTTAGAAAATGCAGCAGAGCCAAACCACTTGAGATTTTAATCTACTTAAGTGCTCTGCTTCCCAAATCCATAGAGATAGTATTCCACAGACAAATATGGTAGATGTGGCCAATAAAGTGCCACTCAGGGTGCCTGCAGTGACTGGGAACTGTTGGGGAAACGGGGAAAAAAAATCCTTATGAACTAAAACTAGCTGCTCATTTTTGAAAGAGGTACTTAGAGAAAGAATTGCAATGGATCTTGCAGATGTTTTTTAGTCCATCATTAGTCCATCTGACTATCAGCTTATATTTGTTGAATCCTATTGCACATGGCATCATTGTATTCATGTTCCTTCTTAACACTTTAAAAATTGCCTTGACTCTTTTATCTGGCTACATGTGGTACATGTGTCTATATCTTGTGCAAACTGGTTGTGCTGTTGAGTGATGCTTACTCCCACTGACATCTGCTGTGATAAGACGGAATGAGTCATGCTAGGTGTTTGTAAAGGTTAACAAGTAATATATTCAGAGCTGCAGATAAATCATGGTGCCCATCTATGTGGCAGATGCTACAGAGCAAACTGCTAAGAAATACCTAAAAGTAGGTAAATAAATAGGTAGAACCAGCAGCTTTAAAATAACTTAAAAGGTGCACTTTCTACTGCATGTACACACTGAGCATTATCTCTGCAGAAAGTACACTGTGACTGACTATTGAATGTTACTTTGCTAAGAATCTGGAAACATGATCAAAATGCATTTTTGAATGGCTTGTTGCCACGCTGCCAATGTTAAGCACAATGTCCAAATCCTAATTTCTAGCTTTTAAACCACATCAAATATGCCCTTTCTCTAGAGAGTTTGCTAGCTAAGTTAAACCATCATAACAGTTCTGATTGAGCTCCCTGCATCTCTGCTGCTAGGGTCAAAGAGACAACCGGTCAAAATACTTTCTTTTTTTTTTTTTCCTGTATAAATGAGCCTAGGATATTATTTTCTGATCACTGCCTGAAAGTTTTGTTCATTTGGCATGTGGCATATGCCCTTTGAAACACCAATGAAGAAAGGCTTTAGAACAGCACACTGTAGCGCTATCACATTTCATGAGGCAGCTTTCAATAAGCCGTGCAGAAGCGATGCTCTAGCTGCAGTTATTATCAAGCCAAATTCTATTTCTTATAATTTCGTTCTGGCAAGCAAAATTTCTTCCTGGAGTATCTACTGAATATGTTAATAAGCCTCCTTCCTGCAAGTCATAGAGTTCTGTCACAGAAACATAAGCAGTTATGCTCTGTCCTTGTCTTGGCTGTATTCATTAGTGAAGTAGTACCTCTGACTCTCCTCCGTGTTTTCCTGACATGAGAGTAAAAGAAATATAGGCAAGGATCTGGATTTTCTATGCTGATGTAATGACCCATTGAAAATTATGGCAAGCTACTAGACATCTGTTTTCCGAAGCAAGGTCACCATTAAATTTTGCATGGAAGGAGGAACATTTACTTCTCTTTCCCATATGCTCTTTCTAATATATCCAATACTTTGTGTTTCTTATTGGCTGGTGTTACATATCTAATCCCAGGTCCCTGTATAGTCTATGAAAGTATTAAATCACTCTAGGGATGTTTATATAATTCAAACTATCTAATTTTTTTCTTCAAAAAAAATCTATCTTCTTTACTGATTGGACAAGGAGTCTATCCATTTGGTTAAGGCAGTATGAATCAGACTGCCAAGCCAGAGGTCTGTTTTTCAGACATTATAGCATTTGCTTGAGGTGAGTGTTTTGTATTTCAAGTTTCTGACTGTTTATACTGAATATAAAAATATTTACTTACAGAGTTACAGTATTGTTTATTGCAATAAGTGACTGAGTCAGTCACTGTAAATCTGTATTTCAACCACATTGCATCATCTGATAAATAAATCTATGTAAATTTCTAAAGCCACAGATGTGTACCAGTGATTAACTTAAAATGAGCTTCAATAAATCTAGGTTGAAGGCAGTAGTTCTGATAGGCAATTTAGAACAATTTTGTATCTAGGTACTGTTTGTGCTTGTTTTTTTCAAGTCATTTATGTCTGTTTTTCATCATTTCTCTGTAATTTTGTGAAAATTATATTGGTTTTCTTATATTATGCTTTAGTTCTTCATCAATAGCATGGAAATAATGTAGTATTCTTTAATGCTGCGTAGAGGGATCTATACAAAACAGATGTAATAGCAGAAAGCATAAGATTTTATAGCTAAACATATTATATTTGTTTAAATGTTTTCATACATTAAAAATACCGAATATATTTGAGGTTAAGTTGTAATAATACAGTTCAGTACACCATTTGTGCTTCTTTGCATCAGCTTAATTCTTCTACTCATCTACTATAAGTATACATTAACTCACTAAATAAGTGATCATTCTTAAGAAGCCATATGTAACTGTGTTAATGCAATTTTGCATGATGATGGGATGAGAATGCATTAACAATGCCTTATAAATCACTGACACAGTCCCTTCTCCACAGACAGAGTTCCTTCTCTACTGACATGGTCCCTTCTCCTTGCAGGCAACTGTCATATTTTCCATTTTCAACTTTTTTTTTCCTTTTCTTTTTTGGGCATTATCACCTTGTGCTTTTTTTCCACAAAGTTCAATCTACCTTATTACCTAGGGATAACACTTATTGCTGTGGAATAAAATGTGGAGGGAGTGTTGTGGGGAAATTCCACATTCCCTGTAGAGCTCAGGAGAAATATTTGGGAGAGAGGGAGCACTAGTATGGCATTGCCATTTTAACTCTTCTATGCTGCCTATGGGATGAGAGAAGAGAAAGGCAGGCCAAAATGATAAAAGGAGTTATTATTTATCAAGGCAGGCAACATTATCTGATGCAAAGCAGCCACAATAGGAGTATAATTCACATCATGGCACAGTTAATAAAACTGATCAGACAAGTGTCACCAGAAAAAAACAGTTTAAAACATCGTCTCTAGTACTGCTTATGCTACAGTTTGGGGATATTGGAGAAAATGTTAGGAACGTATCTTCAGACTCATTCCAGTCTTACACTCTTCCTAAAGCATCACAGATAAGACTTTACATACAAGATGGATGATTCTTTAATAACTTGAGCTGCCACTGAAAATTCAAAGTCATCTCATTATTACATCTCATTTTTAATCACAATAAGAAAAAAACATACCTAGTTAAATGCATTAACTTTTTATTTACTTCAAAATAAGAAATAATGCTCTCTGTCAAGTGCTATGTTCTAGAACCAAGTTTGAGTTTTCTCCCATACGATATCTAACAATGTTTCACAATATATCAGAAAAGGCACTATCTTAGGTAGTTAATTCTTGCCCTAATTACAGTAAAGCTGATGACACTCAGGTTTACATCGCTTCTTCAGCAGGCTCGAGGAGTTTTGCCACATAAGTCACAATGTCTGCTGAAGTTAAGCGCCTAAATAAAAAGAGGAAAGGTGTGATACTTACAATAAGGGAAAAGATTCCTAAGTTGCTGCACAGATCTTGAGAGTACCTTCTCTTCATCTCAACTGTCCTCTCTGAGAGGTGTTAACCTTTCTTTATCACCTCACATTTACACCTTGCTCCTACCCAGCACCTGTTTATCAAAACAATGTCAGGTCTCAGCATACAGTTAAAAGTGTCCTTGCTCCCTAAGGCCCTAAGATCCAGATTGCAATAGAAATACTTTAACAGTAAAGATGGATGCTGTCCTCTGCTAGGATTAGAAGTTAGTAAATTAAATGTTTGCATTTGTCATCTTAGATTTAACTCCTAACACGGTACCCCAAACCAATCATCAAGGCCATCATAAAATCAAGTTTCTGTGGCTCACAGATGCCTGTATGTTCAAAAGCAGAACAGGATTCACCATCACTTAGCTGTCCCCCTCAATGACTACCCTTTGTATTTACACTTTTCATAGATAGATGATACATAAGGATTTATTTATACATTACGAATACTGAAAATAATCAAGGGAAATAAAGAAAACAAAAACTATCCTTTTCCTTATTCTCATCATAAATGGCTTGAGTAGATCATTTTAGGCTATCCTTTTGATATTGATGACCCAGGATATTTTTGATTTTAGGTAGTCTTCAAAAAGGCTAGAGCCTTCGGAGGTAGGCTTCAGCATGTGTTCTGAAATTACCAACCTCATCTCACTCCATTAGCTGGGTCCGGCAGACGGATGATTAAGACAAAAACAGTTACTCAGATTGTTCCATAGGTTAAATATTTGTCTGACTGTTTTTGTGTTTATGAGCTTCTGTTGAGGCAATCTTTCTCCTTAGTTAAATCTAATGAACACTTGCTTTATTCACAACACCACTATTTTTATGAACTTATTATAAATCTACCTATAAAAATATACTTCCTACAAGAAATAGGAATTTTTTTACTACAAGAAATAATTTCCCTTCCTTTTCCTGTTGTGCCCTGTTTCATAGAAAATATTCAGATTTCCCTGATTTGTGTGTATAGCTATAAACAAAATATAAGAACTTTTGAAAGCTGCCATAAGGCATAGGGCTTCTTTTTATATAACACAGCAATTATATTTTTGTAACATTTGAGTATTTTTCATTTGAAAGTGTTTCTAAAATGTATATTCTCTGCTGTGAATAATGGTGTACAGAAGCAATCCACTTCGGTAGTTTAACATTCTAAGTGAAACAATCAATTTGAATGACAATCTGTTATTCATCCATAAAATGTATTAACTAATGAAAAATAGACATTTCTCCACAATATTACAGTCACATTTCAATGAGAAACTTAAAACAACTGGGACCTTGCAACCTTTAGATACAATTAAATATGTGTATGGCTAAATCAGCAATAAGTGAAGTGTTTGAAGTCTATCAGGGTTGAGTGAAACATCTACATAACTAGAAGCTAGAAATAAAATGAAAAAAGACAAAGGCTTAATCACCAGTCAATTCCTTTGTGGATTGAGAGAATAAAATTTGGTTATTTGACAGCTTTTATTTATCCAAAGGCCAGAATTAAGAAATATGCATAGAGTAGGCACATTCTCTCAACAGATTCAGGATAGTTCTTGTTATGGATATATGTCACAGAGCAGTAATCATAAAGCATGGTTCACAAAATAATGGAATTGAAAAAACGAATCTTTTGTGTAAAAGTAGAGACAGAGTCAATTTACAGTTCCAGAAAACAATTTCACTATATTTGATTCAAAACTGGATAAACAATTTCTCTCTCCATTGCACTGGAGAGTCTTCACAGATACTCTGCATGGTAAAAAATGCTTGCACTAAGAATTTAAGAAGGTTGTGATATAAAAAAAATCCAGATATAATTTATATAATAAAAGCTTTCAACCTCATGATATTCTGAAACCACCATGGCAACACATTTTAATTAGAGCTTTGTTGGCTGTCCTGAGAAAAAAGTCAAGCATTGAAGGGAGAAATAGAATTAACCTATAGCCAAGGCATAGGCCTGTTGCACTCATGAAAGAAACACATTCTGATAGCATAGCCATAAAAGTATTTTTATATCCAGAGACCTAGAAAAATCATATTGCCATTGCTAATGACAGGACATCATTCTTATGCTAACTGTGCCTGATACCAACACTGCAGGACCCCAGCATGGGCCCATTAGGCTTTTTGTCAACTTACTGCATGAGCCTGGTGCCATTTCACAGAATCACAGAATTACAGAATGGCTGAGGTTGGAAGGACCTCTAGAGATCATCTAGTTCAACTCCCTGCTCCAGCAGGGACACTCAGAGCATGGGGCACAGGGTGGCACCCAGGTGGATTTGAAAGATCTCCAGAGAAGGAGACTCCACAGCCTCCCTGTGCAGTCTGTTCCAGGGCTTTGTCACCTTCCCAGTGAACAATTTCTTCCTCACATGCAGATGGAACTGCCTGTGTTTCAACTTATAACCATTGCCCCTTGTCCTGTCGCTGGCCACCACTGAGAAGAGTTTTGCCCCTTCATCCTTACATTCTCCGCTCAGGTATTTGTACATGTTGATAAGATCTCCTCTCAGAGTTAATCCTTCTCTAGGTTAAACAGGCCCAGCTTGCTTAGTATTTCCTCATTCGATAGATGTTCCAGTCCCTTAATCATCTTTGTTGCTCTCTGCTAGACTCTTTCGAGAGTCCCTCCCCTTATACTGGGGAGAGTCCCTCCCTCCCTCTTATACTGGGGAGCCCTGGTACCTTGTCCTTTGTTATGATCCACAGTTTAAATGTGGAATAACTCTGTTGGGGAAAAGAGGTCTCTGAACTATTAATGTTGTATCCAGAAGCAATTACCAATCACTACAAAAGTAAATTCTGAGGGGAAGAAAAAGTTGCCTTTGCTTTGGGGAGAGCTGCCACAGCAGGGAAGAGAGAGACAATGCTCACTTCAGAGTCAGCTTCCCCCCTGAAAATGTCCATGGACCAATTTAGCAGCTAGTTGCTAGTGCTAGTTACACAGACGAGCGCCACAGTCACATGTGCTCATGACTAATGTCAGGGATGATTGTCAAGCACTGGCTGTGCTGTGTATAGACCATAATGGCCCTGACTGATCACGAGTAGGGACTAACATTTGTATGAAAGAGGTTAATGAGTAAAGCCTAATGATTTTTTTATATATGGTTACAAGTATGATTTATCAGTTTCTTAAACATTCCCATTATAGTGTTCTCCAATTTCCTAAGTTTGATCTCTGTCTGCCTATCTATCTATCTATCTATCTATCTATCTATCTATCTATCTATCTATCTATCTATCTATCTATATACATACACTCACATGTGTGTATGTGTGTGTATGTATAAACATACATGTAGAAAGGCAATAAACTAACACAGACACAGGTGCAAAAACAGCATATACAGACACACATAGATCATATACACACAGATGAACATATATAGACAATATATAGGCGTACACACATACAGACAAATACTTATTCAGGTATAAGGAATATTTGGAAAATGAATGAAGATATTTTTCATCACCAGAAGTAAGATAAGATGCACTGACAAGGAAGGTAGGGAAAACTTGATCTGTGTTGTATTCTTGCAGGGTGAAGAAGTGAGTTAATATAATTTGAAATTCTTTTTTTGGCCATTTTACATACATCTAACTGATTTCTTTGAGAAGTGAGGAGCTTGTTAATATTTGAACCATATTTACATATGAGGGAAGAGAAACATATGTACATATGAACCATATTTATTATGAGAGAAGAGAAACATTTTTGGACAGACTTCAGCTAGAGTGAATCTGCCTATCTTCATTGATTTTTAAGACAGCTATGCCAGTTTACCTTGGCTGTGAGTAGGGCTTAATGATTATAGGACCAGGCCCAGACCAGACAGCTGGTAAGCACTTTGACAAAAATGCACATGACTGTAAGTATGAAAAATCTGACAGGCTTAAAATGCTTATCTTTTGGACTCTGCTTTCTAGTACCTTTGTCTAAGATTTATGATAGTCCTTTATAATTAACCATCAACCTTTCAAAAGTCAATACATAAAAGGCAGTTCTACACTTTATGTAGTCCATCCTGACTCTCCTAATATTATTCCAAAACAGCTTATTCAGAAGCATTTCAGATCAGGATTATTTTTGCAAGCAGAGTTTAGTGCAGTCATCTTATAACACAAAAATAATGAATAAACTATAACAGACTTAAGACCTCTTCCCCTTAGCCAGCTTTTTATCAAAGATCTTTGACTAATTCTATCTTCTAGATTTTAATATTTTCCCATAGGGAGCCACTTCAAGTACTTTGCTGAAAGAAGAATTAGATTTCCCACCTCCCTCATATCTAGAAAATCCTCTGTTTTATCAAGTGAGCTCGGTGTTATGTACCTTTGGGGGAAAAATATTAAAAAAAAATAAACTTTTGTTATATCACAGAATCACAGAATCACAGAATCTACAAGGTTGGAAGGGACCTCTAGAGATCATCTAGTCCAACCTTCCC
>JAUBOD010000810.1:369866-387978 GCA_032353885.1 Nothura maculosa
TGAGGGTGACAGAGCACTGGAACAGGCTGCCCAGAGAGGTTGTGGAGTCTCCTTCTTTGGAGATCTTTAAAACTTGCTTGGATGCAGCCCTGATCCATGTGCTCTAGGTGACCCTGCGTGTGCAGGGGGGTTGGACTAGATGACCTCTAAGGTGCCTTCCAACCTTAAGCATTCTATGATTCTATGAAAGGTAACCTTTAGGAAATATGTAGCAACAAGAAAAAAATCTGCCGTAGACCATAGAACAGATTTGAGAGATCTAGTTTCCATTCCCAAAATATGCAGATTGTGCTACATCGGAAAGTTGCACACTATTTTTTTAACATAATAGCATAGTTCTGGCAAGTTAGATGCTTACTTTCACATGAAAAAAATACACATATATATGTATTTTTTAATATAAGATAAGCACAAAACATATTGAATCAAGCAAAAGCTCAGAGAGGGGAAAAGTCTGAATGCAAACTGTAAGCAGTACAAAGTGATTTAATGCCTTGTGGCAGAAGAAGAAGAAAAATCATTGAATCTGGGCAAGAGAACAGAAATGGTGATATCCGACCACAATTTGTCAAGGAGTAAAATGCCTAGACTGTGTAAACAAGGTTAGGGCTTATTGGAGAATACTCTTAATTTTATGATCCAAAAATATAAAGATATGTCAGGAAGGATAAGAAGTCTCAAAAATTGGCAGAAAAAATGTACTGATGCATTTTCATTCTTTAAATAATCAGTCAGTCTGGATTTGGCAATCTAGATCTGCTGAAATTTCTTTTAAAACTGTTTCTGGGAAGGAGTTACAGTAATATCCCCTGGAAGGTGAAAGGTGGTGAGGAATATAGATGCATTGGAAGGAAAATGCCAGAAATATTTATACGTATACAAAGATAATAAAAACACACGAACGGAAAAATAGACAATAATCAAAAATTTAAGGGTGCACTAAAACTACTCAACAATAATTGTAAGCTAAAATAGCCTGTGTTTTCATAGACAAAGACAAGGTTAGTGCTGCTGGAAATAAAAATAAGCTATGACATTGAGTGGCAATGATGAATGAAGCTATGTGATAGACAGAATGACATCATAAATATTAGTTTGCAACAACACTGCCTGCAGAAACACCCAGGTTATTAGAAAAAGGACACATGAATAAAACTTATATTACAGACAGAGAGATATTTCTGCAGCTGCAAACACTGTTGATTTAAATTTTCCTTAATTTAAAAGTGCTTGTTTCCAAAGCAATATTTCTTTAGCCCAAGAGGAGGTGCGCGCGCAAACATACACACACACACACACACACACACACACACACACACACACACACACTTACACAAGCAGAAACACAAAAAAACTTTTAGTGTTATTTATATAATAATGGCATTGTTAAGGCAATTATTTAATAGAGATTGCCTCACTGGATTATTATTTGTTAAATTTTTGAAAGATTTTTAAATATTTTAAGAGTGTTTCAAGACAATTAATTATTCATGCTTTCATTTCCAAAGAGCTTTAAGGTTACCATTCTACTGTTTGTTCTTCTATCTTGCTTGTAATATTAATATATGCTAATTCCTCTTTATATGGCTAAAAAAATTGAATGTGAGAGGATAAGCATATTACCTGAGCTACTCATAATTTTCCCATTAAATGTTCTTCATAATTACTCACCCTTTTGTGTGTGTGTACGGGGGTGGGGACAGTGGTCGGGGAGTTGGGGAGAGATGCCTTAATTACAACACAATTGTATTTTCAGGTTTCAAGTGTGTCTTCATCTGATTTACATCAGCTTTCCATTAGAAATATATTACCTATATTCTAACAACAATTATATATTGTATGTATGTATATTAGGTAATTATACCTAACATGAACATAAATGCATAATGAACTCTGACATCTTTAAAATAAAAAGTAGTACTGTTCTGTGCCAGAGGACTACTGCAAATGTACAGCTCCTGGGACATGGAACATGAGACCATTGACTACTTTGCTTATTTCAGCTAAGCTATTCTAAAATTTCTAACATTTTTTAATTATAGAATTTTAGAAACTGTGACTAGGAGAAAGGATTATTTGTTCTAGGGTTATTTAATGTCTAAATCTGCTCCAAGTCAGGATCAATGGATGTTAAGCTTACTACTTTTTGTCTTTTTTCTCAGTAGACCTTCCTTTCTGTGGCATAATGATCAAAAAAGGAACCATCTCCAAGCAACTTTTCACTAATGATATTTTGTAATTACTAAAATTATTAAGTGGCTGTAAAAAGGGACAGATCATTTGTCCTGTGCATCTTACATAAAGTCTTTGATGTCCTGGGAACTTCTTTAGTGAGATGTTTAATTTACATGAGCAACCAATTAGTCCTGATTTATGTAAAATTTTCTTGCCTGTTATTTGATTTTGTTTTTCACTTCTTAGTTTCCTTTAATAATAGGTAATGTTACTATGAACCTAGTCTGTAAAGGCTAAACGAGGCAAAAATGTTCATTATCTCATTCTCTTTATTCCTCTCTCCTTTTCTTTTTTTTCTTTTGCGTTCTCTCTCTCTTTGTAGTTTTGCATATTACAGTTTCTTATGAAAAAATCCAAAAAACTATTTTGACATATTTGCTCAAGTAGATAGGCACAGTATGGCCATTTGTGATACCTCATAGCAATTAGATTTAAGTACACAAGTACACAAATCTGCAGTTGGCAAAAGTGCTATTTTAAGGTTACTACAGCAAAAGCATTTGATTAAGATGGCTGAAATAGTTTCTAAATGCAAAGGTTATTCAAAAAACCTTTCTTAAAGAGACCTAAACATTACATTACTGGATACTTAAGTCACTGCAAACATTAAGTTGTAATGTTAATGTTCAGAAAGTTGAACTATAGCTTTATTCCATTCAATGAAGTCTGTTTACACTGCTAAAGAAGCCATGCAGTAATGACCTCAAAGTGATATATCTGCTACTGATTGTGGCAACGAATTCCTTTATGAAAGACATAACCATCTATATGCATATATATACATATATATGTATGAACATATATATATATATCATTATTTTTAACCAAATCATTTTAAATCTCGGAATAATGGAATAAATTTTCTGTATAAATACACTATATATGCTTCTAAAAAATAAGGCACTTCTTCAATACAACAAACTATATGAATACCTCAAAATACTACATAAAAATCAAATAATTTTGCTGCACACTAACACCAATAAATATTATTAAATTCAAAACACATATATGGAATTTGAAGCAAATCTTCTGCAGAATTCATAAAGAAACCCAAGATCTCATAGGATTCCAAAGCTGTTTCTCGAACTGTTAGGTCAAGCTCAGAATAAAACATAAATATTTCTGTGCATCAAAATTATGTAAAACCTACAAACCCAAACAAGTCTGAGATTTCTACATACTAAATGCAGTTACAAACACACAGTACAGTAAAAAAGATGATTTTCTTCCTGTAACTATATACATTGCTAGAAAGAGTAACATAATATTTTTTAACCTCACTAGATTATTACTTATACTTTATTAGATTATTTTTTAAAAGAAAAACACTTCAAATTCACGAAAGATTAACAAAGATACGGATACATTTTCTAAGTGCTGTAGGGGTTTACTCTGATACCTTCAATTGATGTTGATGCTGTAACACACATCTTGTTGATACTGACAAAAGGCTGACCTACCTAATGAGAATTATTTCACTAAATATCTATTCATGGAGTTGGAAAATGTAGAAGTTGGGTAAATTGTTATTACTGTGTACAGAGTATTAGTCGGGTAAGTATTGTTGACATTAACAGAAATTTTGCAACTAATTCTGTGTTCAATGAGCTGAAAACCAACACTATGCATAGAAGAGAGCTTATGCACTGGCATTAGCAATTAGAAGGAGCTTGTCTTTAAAAGTTTTACTTCCAGCATATAACAGGAAAAAATATGGAAGTCAGAAGATTAGTTCTTAAAATCTCTTACAGCTCCAGCTATATCATATTGCTGAGCATATAAAGTGTAATGCCACTAGCATTTTTTTTTACTCCTTTCAGCTGATGGCTGGCCATTTACTCTTCTGTTAACAGCTGTTCATATTTGTGAAAAATTTCTTGCATTTTACTATTCAGTATTTGAGATCTTCGAGTCCAACTGTAAGCCTTTAACATCATAGCTGTGAAACCATGTCCCTATGCACCGCATCTACACTGTTCTTGAACTTTGCCAGGGATGGTAACTCCATCACTTCCCTGGGCAGCCAGCAATGCTGTACTGTTCTTTGTTCCAATGCTGTACTACTCTTTATGTGTAAAAATCTTTCCTAATATCTAACCTCACCCATTTCTAGTGCTACTTGAGGCCATTTTCTCTTGTCCTATCAGTAGTTATTCTGGAGAACAGATCGACCTCCACCTCTATACACTTTCCTTTCAAGCAGTTGTAGAAAGCAGTAAGGTCATGCCTGAGACTCAAAATGTCATTCAAAGTTTTGTCGTGTGTGTAGAAAATTATTTTTTGTTGTTTTTACAATTGTATCAATCTTCTTTTTTGCTGCTTAAATGTTAATGGTATATCATGCCTCTTTTGTTTGTACATATATATATGTATATATCTATATACAAATAGATGTATATGTGCATGAAGGCAAGTATACACATATGCTATCATACATACCTATATTATAAACATATGTGTATGTGTGTATATTTCATTTTCAAGACTATGAGTCCTGACCATTCATTCTGCTTATTATCATTCTTTTAATTATATTAGGAAATCTCTATTTGTGAAATCTGTTTGCGGAAATGAGCATAACAACACAGAAAATGGCTATAATCCCTTCCAAAAATGTTACTTTCAATTATTCCATATTTTGGGAGAGATAATATGAGACTGCCAGTACATCTTAACAATCTACCTGTAAAACACTTCATTTTGGGGATACTGCTGGGTGCTATATATATTTGTGCCTAAGGGTGCTGTATGTCATCCAGGTCACCAACTGCCCTTCTGGAAATTGGACAACTACACGTAAGACTTAACACATGCGTAGAATTCCAAGGCCATATGTCAAGGGAAGACAGAAATTATTATGAATACAAAACAATTACTTTGTTTTCAGGTTCCTTCACAGACACCTACCTGCAAAATACTCCAATGATAAGTCTGGAAATGAAAATTTTACTGGACAACAAAGATCAGGAGCTCAAGAAAGATGTTACTTTGTCTTACAGTGTCCTCCTAGCTAATCTATCAGCAATCTCCTCCACACTAGTGATCTCTCAAATCATTACGCCCTCCTTTCTCCTTCTGTACATACTATTTACATTTGTCTATCAAGCTTCCTCAGTGTTTAACTGAAAGCTGTAGAAGTGGAGAGGATTTTCAGAAGCCATCTAGTCTCCTTTCCTAAAGAAGTGATCGATTATGCTTATGTCATTCCTAATATCTGTCTAGCCCTGTCTTTACAGCATCCATGTTTCTTATTCACAACCTATTTAATCTGTTGACTTCACAACTTCTTTATCATTTCAAAGTTTTTCTTATTATCTAATCACATCTTTCCTTTTTACACCTGAGGAAGAAATGACAAACAGATCAATCCTTTCTTCTTTGGAACAATCATTCTTCAGAAAAATATATTTTTACATATTCCCCCACAGTCTCCTCTTCTCTGGATTTAGATTTTTCTAAATTTCATTTTAGGTCATATTTTTAAAATCTACCTGTATCTGGGATCCCTTCCATTTTAAATACTTCTACTTGGAATAAATATTTATTGAAGGTAACTTTCCCAGAACACAGCACTCTGCCTGGTGCCTTGTTAGTTAATAAACCAAGTAAGGTTATTTAATATGTCTTACAGCCTTGGTTTGAGTATCATCCTTTAACAAAATGATGATCTTACAGATTCAAGATCTGCGTATGATCTACAATAATCCCTGGGAAAGGCGATGTGGAAATAATTTTCATCTCAACCGTTTGTTTCTCCTCCCATATATGCAGTTAATTATATCTGCCTAGATGTGGTTCCTTGCACTCATCTCTATTGAACTACATCTGTTTTATTTCCAGACTATTTCTCCAATTTGTCAAGATCATTTTGAATTCTAATCCTATCCTCCAGTATGCCTACAGTCCCTCCCAGCTATGCGTTGTCTGAAAATTTAATCATACGCTTTTGATTTCATCATACCAGTTGCTAATGAAAAAAAAAAACCTGAATGAAACTCCTTTCTGTACACCTTCTCATTCTGTCAGTGAACTATAGATAATTATCTAGGCATATTTTCACAACTAGTGCTTTACTCTCCAGTAGAAGAGACAACAGAAATCTATTTTTCCTTACTTGAATTTTACATGTATAAATATATATGCCTGTTATCTCCCCCCTTCTCCTTTTTGACCTCTTCTCATTGATGGACACTGATAAAACTAGAGGAAACAACCACAAACTGAAGCACCAAAAGTTCCACAGGAACTTAAGGAAAATTTTCTTAACAGTGAGGATGACAGAGCATTGGAACAGGTTGCCAAGAGGAGACCTTCTCAGGAGACCTTCAAAACCCACTCATTCACTAGGTGACCCTGCATGTACAGAGGTATTGGACTAGATGATCTCTACAGGTCCCTTCCAACCATAAGGATTCTACATATGTCTATATCATAAAATCATAATGCTATAAATGTTATAAACCCTACTAAAGTCAAGGTACTATAGATTGACAGGAACTCCAACTTTGTCATGAAAAATGTTACATGGATTAATCCAGCTTTCTTTTAAAAAAACTCATATTAGCTGAAAGACCATTATCCTTCAGAGGCTTACAATGATCAATCATATGATGGGTATAGAGCCAGTCTGTCCTAGAGTGAGTATCTGAGACAGCCTAGCCTGCCAGAGTTGCCTACCTAGAAAGGCAAGACTATCAGGTGATTTTTATGAAGAAAGAAAAAGCTCTTGCATAAGCATAGGTAGACATGGTTAAGACATTATGTGTTTTTAAAGCAACTGATACTTCCCAGTGATTGAAAGCTAGGGTTCATTCACTAAAAAAGAAGATTTTTTTGTCTTGAATGATTGATCACTAGACAACTCCAAGAGGACTTTCTCTGTCTCAGTGACAGATTCCTTGGCAGAGGTAGATGCAAAAGGTTGTTGGATCCACTCATATTGATCCACAACTATATTCTCAAAATATTTTCTACTCTCTTTGGAGATCTGGAAGGTAACAAACCACTACTGGCTTCACTGTTTCAAGTTCAAGCCTACTTTATTTCCCCAAACTCTGCCACAAAGGGCATTATCTACAAATGTTCTTTCTGATAGACAGAGACAAGACAATAGATTCTCATCTCAGGAAGTTAATCCAAACCAGTCTAAGTAGGACTCAATATATGTTTAAACTATCCAAACTTTGAGTCCCTATGTAGATATCTACAAGCATACTAGGTGGAATTGACCGCCAACCTAAGCAGATGCCTAGATCATTTTGGTCATCAAAAATGGCTAACTTTATGACTAAACACATGTAACTTTATCAGGGGGCAGAAAAACAGATTTGAGCTGAGTTTCAAGTCTCTGTCTATATATAATGGAACATCTTTCATCTGTATTGGGATCCATATTCATCTATATTGTTACCAGGTATTCAGAAAAAGAACAAATCATTAGTTCATATGCAAAGATTGCACTTTGTTTCCTCATAACACCTGATTGGCTTTCATTTCTCATTGTTTCCACTCAAAGAGCTCTGTTGACTTACCAGAATGGCTTGCAGATGAATTACTGTTCAAGTTCTCCTTCTTTCACCATGGTCTATATATCCTTGATATTTCTTCTTCTGACTTTAAGCTGCAACACATTCTTAACTGCTTCACTGCTCGTACATGTGTTTTTTCTTTCTGAGTACCTTCTAAGAACAATTCGCCTGAGCATAAAGCACCTTCACTGACTTCTCCATTTATCACTTATATTGTTTTACTGTCTACTGCAAGAATGTGTGAGTGATCCACTGTAATAAGTGTAATTTCTAATCTCAAATCTAAAGCAACGAAATAATACTACATTTTTGATATCTTTCAACAGGCCTAGAAAGCCAGGAAATAGTGAGTTTTAATAGCTGCAATGCAGTGACCCACTTTAATTTGATTGCTTTTCTTAATTTTAATAGGAAACCAGATGAATTCAGTCTAATTTAGTCTCTGGCTAAATTTGTCTTTCCTAAATTCTTAAACTCATTTGGAAGACATAAAATGCATATTCATAACAAGAGTTTCTTCCAAATATATTTAGGGAACATTCATTTTGAGGATTGGTGCCACCCATAGCTGAATCAATGACACTTAATATTAATGAGAGATATTTAAAAATATCACGCATTTAGAAACATTTTAACTACTGTGCACGGAAGTTTAAGCTGGATCTGGTACAAGTCTCACAGGCTGATGGAGCCAAGAGGCAAGCACACTCTTTTAACACGAAACCTTTGATTCACAGATTGAAAAGAAATTTGATTTTGCATATCCCCAGTTCACAAATATTAATTTATTCTTTTCCCTTCTGTTAATGCAAGCCCTCCACATTGTCCTATTTCAACTCTTCTCTTGATAAACCTTCTGCTCTCTTCTGAGTCCTTCCTCTATTTTCCCCAGCTCTCTTGCACACCAATCTGCTGACAACTATGAACTTTCTTGTCCTTAAACCCTTACCTATACTTTCACCATCAAAAAGTAGCACTCTACTCTTACATATCATTACATTCAAAAAATTGTTATAAGATAAAAGAACCACACAATATTTACATGCACCCAAGAATCTATTATTAGACCAATTAAAACATTAACACTCTCCGAATAATCCAACTAATAGCTATTATTTGCCCACTTATAAGAATACTATCATCTACAATCCAGATCAATGCACAAAATCCACAGTAATATCCTTAAAAGTGTTATACAAAGAAACATATGTATTAACTCACATAATCACAGAACAATACAGCTTGGATCCACATAAGCTATATGATCACAGCAGGTTGCTCAGGGCTTTATCCTGTTGGGTCTTGAAAATCTGCAGCAGTGCTGGAGTATCTCCATAAGATACTCTTATGGATCTTGCCTGATGTTCTGGAAGGATTACCTCATAAGGATGGCGATGGCAGAACCACATACATCTCCCCTAAGAGTATAAAGGTCAGAGTCTATCACTGACAAGTTGATCAAGAATGACACCTGACCACCCCTCCAGCTGGGCTATGAGTAGCCCTCTCCTCCCTTACCTGAGATGCTGGGCTAAGGTAACTCCTTGCAAGACCAAGAGACCCCTGTACACTCAGGGTAAGGAAGCACTGTAACATTTTCCTGGGACAAGCAGTGTCCATTAGTTACACTAATTGATAGTTGTTATTTGCTAATTGATAAGCTGATCCCTTTAACTATTGCTCCATTAATGGTGGATGTTGTTATCACAAAGATCTTGCACTGATGAATAAATTCAACTAATTAAAGGCCAGAGGTCCTTGCCCCTCTGGATTATTTCATTGTCTTCTTTAATGAGCTAGCATGACACTAGCTTACCTGGTAGGTGTCTTTGTTAATAGTTCAGGGACTTGTATATCATTTGAAGGAATTTGTTCTGATTTTCCTTAAAATTGGAAAGATTTGGTGATAATATCTATTGGAGGCTGTTGTATAAACTGGTTACAATTAATTGTATTTCTCTAGTTCTTGAGATCTATTGGCACTTGGCTTGCATTCGTTTGTTGCCATGTATTTTGGTTTTTTGCTGTTGTTGCAGCTGCACTTGTGTTCCTCGGTCTTTGCTCTCCCTGCTTCCCCAGTTCTTCTAGATCAAAGCAATATTGTTTTTGCTAGGAACAGGGTGGGTTACTTGGATGACAGAAGGCTCTCTAATGTCCTACAAGCTTTTGCTTTTTTGACCTTTGTAGAATATAATATTGTCCTTTGCAGTTATTTGATTTTTATTGTACCTCAAAGTTTAACTCAATAGACAAAGTAGAAAGCTTACAGCGGTAACAGATTTCTATGAACTCTTTGATTGTCACAGCAAAGGCTATTACCATTATAAGCTGTAGGCAATTCTTAAGTCAACCTAGGAGTATAGTATAAATATTTCAGTTATCATTAATTTTATTTTCAAACTCTGAATTTTGTTATAGCAAAAATAAAACACATATTATATGTGAAACCAAGAATTTAGTAGAATTGAAATGTTAACAGTCTAATCAAAAAAAATATTATTAAGCCAGCTCTAATTATTACAGAAAGAAAAAGAAAGAATAAAGAATACTGTTACACACCAAAGGTCTAAGTAATAATAGCAACACACCTAGCTTGTATATACACTCCCTAGGTCCTACCTCTTTTCCTGGAGGTTTGATTATCCTTCCACTACCTCCAGGACCCTAACATTGATAGGTTCCATCTGTTGGGATGGGGGCAGACTGTTGTCAGCCTACCTTACCCTTCACCAGATAGAATATAAAGTTGATGATATTGGTTTCTTCTTCCTTGCTCTAGGATCCATTTGAAGTCATTTTATGATTTAATAACATACTTTTAGGCTTCACTCTTCACTATCTGTAAGTTCACCTTGTATCCAAATTTGTCAGATATATTAGATACTTGGGTTTTGTTCTGTTTATTGCCATTAAAACATTTTCTTTTCAGCTCCAGGTCTGGATTTCTCTAACTGATCACTGATGAGTTGTCTATAGCTATATGCCAGCATGTGCCCTTATTTTATCATCCTGTGGCTGTACTCTCCTCCATTACATCCTGTATTCGCACTTCTCAGGGCTTCTGCTGTTATGCCAGGTCTGTACTTCACCCTGCATTATTATGTTACAGTCATAAATATTTAATTTTATACAAATAACTGCTTGTTACTGTTATCTAAACAGGGGTTGTACCATGGAAAGATAAACTAAACTAAAGTAGCCTAAACATAGTCACATGCTCGTAGGAAAAAAAAAATGTCGTTACAGCTAAATGCAGGAAAAACAAAGTGCCATGTAGGTCAGGACAAGTTCAGGGTAGGCCTTTGCAAACCTTGAAAACTCCCTGCAAAGTCTAGGGCCTGTTTCTAGCAATAGTGACAGAGTATTACTGAGCTCTAGGGAGTCTAGGCTGTCTCTAACTCCAGGGTACCACTCCAGAGACATATCATGAAAACACTTTCATAATAAAATTGAAAATTCAAAGATTCTGAAGAGATTACTTGTGGTCTTAATATTGAATCCCTTCATAGAGTATCCTTTATACCGAGTAAGTAAACAAGAAGCACTTTCACTCTGCACATACTTCGTCCCCTTGACTTAGCCACTGTCAAAAGCAAGATTCTGGAAGGAGCTTAACCATAACTGGTTCTGCCTTTAGCTGCTTTGCTCAGACAGGCAGTTTCTTGCCTAGACAGGCAATTTCTAGGACTAAATCTTTTCCAGGTGTTAATATGTGAGCAAGAAGGAACAGCTTCTCAGAGACACTAGTGTGAGCTCGAATAGAATATAAATTGCCTCATGATTAGGACCTATGGTCCAACTTTCTCTATTCATCACCCTATCACTGAACAAAAGGTATTTGCCACTCTGTTTCCACTAAGGCAAAACCTTGTGAAAGGAGACAAAGCACACACATCAGAGCTGTGTAACTGAAAGAATTATCTTTATATCAGTGGAATTATCCTTGCCATCTAATGTTTTTTATCACTTTATTTAGTATATGTGAAGACTGGTAGGTAACAGAGCCTGGGAAGTAATAAAAAGGAACACATTTTTCCAAAAATAAGTACTCTTATTTTTTTGGTTCCTAGTGAGCTTTATCTATATTTTGCTGGCCTTTGATTGAATGTTCATGTACTTATATAAACCAATAAACTGACTATACTTTTTATCTCATTAATAAGATAGGGCACAAGTGGAGAAAATAGTTTTTATTACCAGATGAATAGCACAGCAGGATTTAATTTGATGAATACAAGATTTCATTTTATTGCATAGGACTTCTTCTACTGCACTCTGTATCTCTTGAGTAATATAATGAACTATGATGGTTTAACAGGTGCCAGTTTTAATACTCAACACTTTAATCAGTTAGCAAAATAAGTTATAATTGAGGAACAACCGAATAGCACTTGCATGCATAAAGGAATATGTTACAGAGAATGATGGTAGTAGCTCTGGATGAATTATAGGAATTGATCTAGAGGTCTCTGCATTTAAGTACCTGGACATTTGGGGGTAGTAATTATTTCCCTCTAATCAGTCATTGGAGTTTTATACTTTTTAAACTAATCAGCTTTGTTTTGCTGTTTACCTGATCCTTCTTTATTTGTATCACTCCCTGTGATATTATTTTTACTGAATTTTGGCTGCATTGCCACCAGTCAGTATAGGTCTGGGACTGCAGACTATGCTCCCAGGGCAACTCGCAGGCTTCTAACAATCAAAATAGCGGGAATTACATTGTCCAGAGGATCCTGAGAGAAACTTTTCTGAAGCAATAGCATTTCTGATATATTTTTCACACACTTTTCATCTTTCCTGTGACTATAACCCACAGTGTCTACCATTCCTTCTGCAAAGGTTGGAGAAAGGGGATTTCCTTGTTCTCCAAAGCACATCTCTCCAGTACTCGCAGTGAACAAAGCTGCTGGATGAAAGTATTGCAAAAGTGAGTGTGTAGAGGGAGGAGGATGGAGGATCTCTTCTTAATTGTAAGAGGCAACAAGACACATAACCAAGATGATGAAAGCTAATGGGCTTCTAGAAAATTACATGGTAAATTTTTCCTTCCTGCTCTCAAATCATTAATTTAGTCAGATGATAGAAATTGCCATCGAAGTGGCCTAGAGCCTGTTAAATTTGACATAATCATTTTACAGAAGACTGTTCTACTTTTTCTCCTACTTGTTTTGGAGAATAATATGAAGGGAAAAAAACTCTCTGAGAAGATAATGTCTGTCTTGCCAAATAAGAACCCATTTGCACAGCTATTCTCTGCTTAATGTCTCAGTCAATCCTAAGGAAAGGGAGGGGAAGAAGGAAAAGCTGGAGAGAGGGCTTTCATCCAAATTAAATTGAAAGGATTATAATATATTATTTATATTTGTAATGCAAAATTGATAGAGCTACATTTGTTAATTAACAATTTTTATAGCAGTAACGATTGTATTTTCCTTCTTGAGAAAAAAGAAGTTTTGTAAGATACTCCTGCACAGGCTGATGATATATATTTCAATGATAGATATTTGTATTTGCCAATATCATTTAATTAAAGATTTCTGAGATGTATTTCATATTTGATCAATACTCATATCCATATCATCTATTTATGTATTCACTATTTTAAATAATTATTTCTGAGGCATTAAAAAGTCAGTTGATTGTATGTTTGGGCACCTGTCTGACATCTGTAATAACACATCACATAAGTATTTGCTTTGTAGAAGGTTATGCAATTTTAACTCAACATCTGTAAAAATAAAATATTAAATATGTGTATGGTAAACATAATTTGTCATTCACAAACAGTTTTTTTTTGTTGCAATACTGAAACCTTCACACAGAATCACAGAATGTTTAACGTTGGAAGAGACCTCTAGAGATCATCTAGTCCAACCCCCTGCTCCGACAGGGATACCCAGATTATGTGGCACAGAGTGGAATTTAAGCAGATTTTGAGGATCTCCAGGCAAGGAGACTCTACAACCTCTCTGGGCAGCCTGTTCCAGGGCTTTGTAACCTTCACAACGAACAAGTTCTTCCTCACTTGGAGATGAAACTTCCTGTGTTTCAACTTACACCTACTGCCCCTTGTCCTGTCACTGACCACCAATGAGAAGAGCTTGGCCCCTTCCTCCCTACATTCCCTCTTCAGGTACTTATACATATTAATTGTTATAAACTGACAAATTCTCCGAGCCAATTAATTTATCAGTATTGTTTATTGTAAATAGCAAGCAAGCAGCGCTGGGCGGCCGGGGAGTCTCTGCTCCACCAACGGCCCGCGCTGTAGTATGAGAGGGTGCTTCTTTTATACACTGGTGCCCAGAAGTCGCCTCTCAGTTTCAGTTATCTCTGGTGTGTTGCAATTCTTCTGCGCATTCTCTCTCCTTGTTGGTAGGGGTCCCTGAGGCCTCCTGATGGTCTTTGACGAAGGCTGCTCTTCTTCCTCCGGACTCTGCCCATGCTTCAGTTTCCTGCCGTTTTGGCCTTACGCTGATACCGTGTTCTTGTGGTATCTTGCACTCATAGCTTACGACACTTTGATAAGCCTGTTCTTTTACAGTTTGTTCTGCAAATTACAACCCGTTTATCACATTAATCACATTCCCTCTCAGCTTTCTCCAGAGAAAACAGGCCCAACTCACTCAGTTTCTCCTCATACAAGAGATGCTCCAGTCCCTTAATCTCTCCACTGGACCCTCTCTAGAAGCTCCACGTCCCTCTTATACTGGGGAGCCCAGAACTGCACGCAGTAGTCCAGATGCGGCTTCACCAGAGCTGAGGATAGGGACAGGATCCCCTCCCTCGACCTGCTGGCAACACTCCTCCTGATGCAGGCCAGGATCCCATTGGCCTTCTTGGCCACAAGGGCACTGCTGACTCATGGTTAACTTGGTGTCGACCAGGACTCCCAAATCCTTCTCTGTGGAGCTGCTCTGTACTTGTGCGTAGGATTATTCCTTGCCCAGTGCAGGACCCTGCACATGTATGGCAGTTATACTGTATTTGTAATCAGTTGTATATTTATTCTGATTTTTCTCCTCTACTGCTTCCTCCTACCCTATTTATTATTTTATTTAATTTACATATGTGATAAAATACCTGTTATTCTAATGGAAGGATTCTAATTGCCTTCAAAGGATGTTTGGTTATACTCTGAGCCTTTTATTTTTTTGTGCAGAAGTAAAAGTGATAAGTCAACCTGCAAGATAAGATCTTCCAAAAAAAACCACCAAAATTGCTGAAATTAATACTTTTTATAGATGCATGAATGTGCATACTTTCCTTATTCAATATTAGCATATGAGGTAAAAGGTAAAAGGTAAAAGGTTTGATTTTGATTATTTGACTGCTCCACAATTTGAACCAATATAATGCAATACAAATTCAAATACTTTTTTCCTTTCATTTACTTGTTTATGAGTCTTCTTAAGCATATAGATAAATAAATGGATTATACTATTGACTCAACTGTATTGAAATACTTAAAAATTAGTCATAATTTCTTCAAGACATTTTATTAGAGATAAGCAAGCTATCATGATGAGAGTCTTCTTTTTCAGAGTTTGATTACATTTAAAATCAGAAGGGACCTTTAGCTCATATATATTATCTTCTATTATATTTCACACAGTTACTACCTAACTGCCAGTTATTTCAGTTTACCCAATTCAAATCTCATGTTCAATTAAAGTGTATCTTTAGGAAAAAAGTTTTGACAATGAGATTATCCACCACTTTGACAAGTTCTCCATGTTTTCTTTCTTTGTTATATGTATGTACCTATATTTTTATATATGTTCAACTTAGATTATGTATTACTTCAAAAAATAGAGAGTGCATTCATATCTCTTTTACTCCAGAATTAACTTGTTTGTAATAAGAATGCATGCTAGAAATATAGCCTTGAAATATATAATCCAAAATTTGTCTCATCAGGGTCTAATATAGCAACAAAACCTCCTTGGTAAACTTCTTGCTTGTCCATTTACAGCAGTTTTAAGTATATTACTAATATTCAGTCAATTTTATAATGTCACAAATGAGTGAATTTAGATTTGCTTGAAAACATTTAACTTGTACAAAAACCTATTGACTGACTTTAACAGTATTTTATTAGTTTTCTAACTCATTATCAATCATATTCCACATTTAGCTCTTGCTACATTTTATTTTGAACTACTGTCCAAAACAATGGCCTGTAAATTACTCAGTCATCTGGCTTGTCCTTTCTGCATATTTAACATTAAAATATTAGAGTAAAAATCAGTTTCTGAGGAATAATTTCTGGTCATTACTGCAGATATCCTTGCTCCCTAAAATGTTTAACTTCATGTTGCTGTGATATGTACTCAGTTGAATATCTGAATATCACTAGTTCTGTTTTAATACTTCAATTTAAGGTAATATGAAACATTGTGTAACATAATGCCCAAATTTATTCCAAAATGAGGCTAAAATATTCAGAGAAATTATGTTTTTTTATGGGTTATCATTGAGGTGCATGTCACCTGAACTTCTATCTGGTGTGAGCATAAAAACTGACTTGAACAATTAGTATGATTAGATAGGCTCTTATTCCTGACCTAAGACATCCCTTTAGCAATGATTAGGTTATAAAAAGCAGATGGGTAATATTATTCAGAAGAAATAATATATTTCCCCTCATACTTAGAAAAACTGGGCAGATCAAAATTCAGGTATATACCTTTTCTCAGAAATGTTAAAACATTGTGGTAAGGAATGTACGTATTTATCCAAAGACAGAAAGAATGGCAGACGTATCAATCAGACCATATTATAAAATTCCTTGCAGATTTTTTTGTCTGTTATAAGCTGTTTACTAAAATATTAAACCTTTTTATCTTAGAAGATTAAAGACAGCCAAATTAGATTCTGGCACACAGACTTGTAGAAGAATTAGATAGCTTTGTTATTGTAATGAGGTCAGAAATAATGTTTCTTGGGTTTTGTGAATTGCTAATTTAATTCTTGATAGCAATTTACATTCAGGAACATACTACAGTTCCATTTTTAATACTTTATAGAAAATCAATATTTTATTCTCTGTTTTCTTTAAGAATATTGCTAGCACACAGTACTGCTAGTTGGCTATCTTACAAATAACAGTTGTTGCTGAGTATTAGTTGTCAGATTTTGGTGAGCAAACATCATCCATAATTTACAAATGAAATATTGCTATGCTACACTAACAACTTATCCATTAACCTTAATTTTGAAAGCTCTTTGATTTTACTGACCAAGTTGATCATTGAAATATGACATCCCCAACATTTACTCTAAATTTATAATGAGATGAGATATCCTCTTGCGCCACCCATGAGAAAAATCAAGCCAAAAATAAATAAAAAGAAGTCATTTTTCAATGGAAAATTAGGTGAAAGACAAATGAATAAAGGTTTTCTAAGACATTTCCTGGAAATTTCTGAAAGAGTAGTAGTCATCTCAAAGAACTGGTGCTATTAAGCTGCTTTCCAACCTCTTCCAGTCAAAAGCACTCTTTGTCCTTTGAAGACACTTTTGGAGGAGATTGTGTGTGTCTGTGAATGTAAATGGTTACACAACTTGGATACATGTTGCACTATATTAGCACTTCTGAAATGTTTCCACAAATATTTCAGGAAGATTGTGCATTTGCTTTGACTTGCCTTATGAAGAGCTTCTAATCATCTGTGTGACAGTGCTACAGAGGGAAGCCATATGCTCCCTTCTGTGCCCAGATCTCCAAGGAATAATTGTAGGTTATGTGTCTTACACATCTATACTAAGTACAAAATATATATATCGGACAATGAAAAAAAAGAGAAAGGGATAGAAACTATTAGAGTGGAAATGGAAAGAAAGAAGGAATTAATCTGTAATTTTGGGAATCTTTTTTAAAGTGTAGCTGTTATTTTTACAAATTAGTATAGGAATGAAAAGGAGGTTTCATCAAGATGTTAGCTTTCCTTTGGATCTATCAGGAGAAAGTAGAAACTTTCTTGACTGCCTGCTCCTGCAAAAATGTCAGACAGAGTTACCTTCATGTAAATATAAAATAAGGCATGGAAAAAATGTATTTAGAACTAACAGATGTGACACAACACATGCTGCATTTTGAAACTACAGGCCAAATGAGATATTTGAGAGTTTTTTAATGGCACTAGTTACTAGATTTAGGCAACTGAATCTGACTTGCACTTTCTAAGTCCTTAATAATTCACAAGAGAAGAAATAACAAGAAGTTATCACTTGTTGATTGATTAATTGAAGTCATTACAGCCTTTGGGGAGGAATAACCCTGGACACCGGTACAGGTTGGGAGTTGACCTGCTGGAGAGCAGCCCCGCAGAGAGGGACCT
>JAUBOD010000810.1:388078-399357 GCA_032353885.1 Nothura maculosa
GCAGGGGGGTTGGACTAGATGACCTCTAAGGTCCCTTCCAACCTTACACATTCTATGATTCTATGATTCTATGATTGGTAGCAATAAAAGCTAATGCAGAAAATATGTCACAGTATTTCAAGGAGATTCTCAATATGACAGAAGATAGAGCCTCAATTTACATAGGCCTAAACCATCATGTGATCACTTGCATCAATAAAATAATGGAACTTCAACTTTCTGTAAGTTTCCAGTGGAAAAGCCCCTTTGACCATTTATCTTAGGCAGAATGCAGCCAGCATGCCCACTTCTGAGGGCTTTCATTAGCGTTTTGCTCATTTTCATTTGAATGTCTCAGGTGAATATTTTTGAGCTTGAAGTACTAGCTAATAGGGAACTTCTGCATTTCAGTCTTCTTCTGCAGACTCTTTGCCTTATTGCTCCTCTCCTATTTTCTTGCAGTTCATTGTTTTTTGAGGGGTGAAGGAGTGGAAAGGGGTTGATTCAGGTGTCTGCCTCTGATTTGGACAATAGTAAAAGACCATTAGCCATAGAACAGCTCTTTCACAACAGAATGAGGAGCCAGTCAAAGTTTGGAGAAAAATATCCATATTCCTCAGTGTAGTTAACCTCTTCATCTTGCAGGGAGAGCTTTTACTTTCTACTCTCAGCATGTTTTCTCCTTTATTGTCTTACAGTCTATACCTCAGCCTCTAACTGATGAAATTCACTTTAACTTTTCCCTTCAGGCATACATCATCAAGGTTTTAATATTCTCTTTGACCTCAGATTTTGTTTAGAGAATAGCACACCTAACCAGGCCATGTGGGACCATACTGGAATAGTTTACTCAATTAATGATTCACCTTTGTTTTCTCAAAGAATTTTGGTCTGTTTTAGCAAAGACCTTTTTCTCTTGTTTTATTTCCTTCTTCTTTCTGCCTTACAGCATATTTTAATTTAATTCAAAGTGTTCAAACAAGATCTCATACAGGTAACCTGAACAATATATGGTATTTATATACATTGAAATAAAAATATTTTATTTTTCATATATTCTCTAAGCAAACTATTGTTTCTATAATGCTACTCTAATAATTCTACATATAATAAACATGATATGCTATCTTTCTACAGTTACAAGAATTCTCTTGGGTTTGTGTAACTTTTGTTTTCAGGACTATAAACTATATTTGAAAAATGTAAGATGTAGCCCTAAAGGGGGAAAAAGAGTGTTCTCCAGAAAGCAGTGTGGGGATTCAGACAGAGCCTATACTTTTGATTTTTCCTGTTAAGGATTTTCACCAGGTTTCTATAGATCCTGAGAGAGGTGGGATAAACAGTTTCAGGATAACTCTGTGATGGATTTATTTCTTTATCTCCTAATGCCAGTAGGAGGACAAAACCATCTGAAAAGAAGGGAGAAATCGAGAGGAGAAAAATAAAGTTGATTTATTTTAATTCTGAGGAAGGTCCAGACAATTTCTGAAGAAAGAGAAGTAACTTCATCTCCACCCCCTCTGTGGCCAAATTGAGCCATGATGCTGCTGTGTATACTTGTGTAGAAGAAGAAGACGAATGGGTGATCTGCATGTAGCAACTACATTACTGCTACACTACTGAATGCTAGACTGGCTCCCACACAGCTGCCCGGCATTGCTATAGAGCAAACTGGCTAAAGCCCATGCCACATAGGTGTCATAAAGATGGTGCTCTAGGATATAATTATTTTTTCTTTGCTTTTCAATTGAAAATATCTGAAACATGAAAAATATGTTGCAGGCCACCAGAACCATGCAGGAAAAGGGTAGTATAGGAGGACTGCAGAAGAAAGAGGTAATTTGAAATTGTAGAGTCTCATCTGTGCTATACTTCCTTTGGAGAGGACTTGGAGAAACACAGCTAGCCCTTATCTGACATAAAGCTAATTGTAGTGATCTGGAGACAGACAGCAGCTGCCAACTAAACAGTGTGAGCAGCCAAGGGTTGCGATTGTTCCCTGGTGAATATAATTGTCAGTGTAGTTATACCCCTCTAACTCTGTTAAAATCAGCACTGTGGCATGTGCTACATAAATGGGATGTATCTGCAAAGGAGGGGATTATAAACATTCCTTTTTCAATTCTAAAGTACATTTCTTATACTAAAACTGTTTTCATAAAGTCTAAGCCTAAAAGAATTCTGTCACTTAATCTTTATATGCTGCATCTGTCATTCTTGTATAGCTTTGTACCTTTTGATGTAAGTTATTCCCAACTTAATCATCTGAAACAGCTGGCAAAGGTACACTTTTGATTTCTGCAATGCAGAAACCTTCCATATGGATATTATTTAATCACTTGCTTTGGTTTCCTTTGTCCTCCTCCTCTCATCCAAGACAACAATAGTGCAGGGAATATTGTAGGAATTTGAGAGTTTTTGAGATTAAAACTTTAGATGTAAGAAGATTACTTAAGGAAGCTTCTTGATTAAAAACCACAAACCTTTTTGTCCTTCCCTTTAATAAAAATGTATCCTGCAAGCAGCAGACCGTGTTTGTCTATGCTACAGCACTCCTGTCTTACACAGGGGTCACATTTATGCCATGTATATAAGCTCCCATGTCACCAACCTTGTAATAAAACAAATTTCACTCCGAGTGGACAGCATGATTAATCTGTCAGCTCTGACCTTTCACTGTTAGCCAGTCATCTGTCATCAACTTTCACACAAGAGGATGGAGAATCAGGGAAACGGAGACCAATACAGTTTTGATTTAATCGACTTTGAAGAAGTCATCTGCAGTAAGATTAAATTAGTGAAGAAGCACTTTTATTCTTAAAAGATCAATGTTGTAATAAGCAGTGTTAATATGCACCTACCATATGTATATATATTTTTAAATGGTAATAATATTAGAAAGTGATTTAAAATATATTAAAGTAATAACTCATACACTCATATGAGTTTATTCAGTTAAGATTTTTTTCTACATTTCTCAAAATGTTTCCTGTGCATTTTTGGTAAATACTACCACTATGGTCATGTGATCCAATGCACCATCGCTTAACAATGTGCTGCCTTGCAATTGAGGCAGCTGAGCATATTCCTGGTCCTAATCTATGCCAATCATAAGCCATGAGTCTTGTCTCCTGCTGTAATTCACTATGCAATGCAGGAGTAAAATAAGTTTCAGGTTGTGAGTAAATGCCTTTGAAACAAATTTAAGAAATGATTTTGCCTTCAGAAAGTGGCAGAGCCATTAGCTTGGCTAAACTGAATACTTCTGATTAAATACATATATTTTACAGGTAATAATAGCTTTCCTAATTCTGTTAATTTAAACTGTTAGAGTTATTTGACCAATATGTCTTTGAAAAGATTAGCAAAGTTGTGCAGTTTGTTTATTCGGTAAGTTTTGTCTATGACGGAGAGCCTGACTCTGAGGAAGGCTAACTTCACATCTTTGAACAGCAGGTAATATATTTTTGAATAAATTACATGCCTACATAAATATAAGTAGGACCTGAGCATGGCAAAAATAATTTGTGACTGTTTAATTTTTCCTCCAAAGCAAAAAATAATGTAATGCAAAAATATTGCCCTCATACTTAAACCTAAAGATTACACTCTGTTATCATACATCAAAACTGAGGAAAATATGTGTATGAAAATGTATCTCAGCTATACTTTATGTCTACCTGAAACAAACAACAGAAGCTGACTGTATGCTTCAAATATCTACTCAGAGGATTCTAATTTTCTTCAGTAAGTGATGAATTCTAATACTGGAATTCTAAAAGGCAATATCTTACATAAATATGTAGCTATATAATTTAACAAAATATTTTATCTGACATTTGGGGATACATTAGTGCTACATGTTTGTAGAATATGGAAGGTATGGAAGGCAAGTAAGCACTTCTGGATTTCTTTATGTAAGAAACCACTAGAATTTTACACAAAACTTCAAACACTTCACTTTGCAGAAAGGATTCTGAACTATTTTAATAAAAAAAGGCTTTAGTCTTAACGACTTAACGCCACTTTTGGGATTATTAGATTTGTGTCTTACATGAAAAGCATTACATAACGTACATACCTTAAAATTGTTATTGATCAAAAGAATTCTCAGCGTTCTGAAGCACATTCACTCCAAAGCCAGAGGCAAGAACAAGGAAAAGAGGCAATAATCCATATATACTCTAAAGGAAAGTCTAGTTGTGTGAATGGCAACTCTTACCAAAACAGCGAAGAAAGTTCTTTAATTTCTAATACAGGCACCTATGAATCATACTAGTTTTTCTTTAGACAGTGTAAACTGGAGGATTTGCTCTGCATCACTGGTACCAGAATTTCAATACTTGTCTTTTATTGTATTCCTTTATCACAGGCTTTTATTTAGTCATTTTCTTCACAATCCAGACTACTCTTTCTTCTGCGTTGCTATGTTCTCTCTTTTGAGGTCTTCTGTTTCTCCAAGGACACCAAATGCACCTCTCCGTGTATGGAACATTATTCTTGTTTTCCACTCTTTTTTCTTGAACTACATTACAAATATTATATCGCATTTTGATAATGTTCAAAATGGAAAGTTCACCTATGTCAGAGTCATTTTTTTTCATAAATACAATCTGAAAGTAATTTCAATAGTATTCACATGGTCTCTATTAAGTTCTGTGGTGGCCCATCTGATGCAGCCTGTGGTGCTGGATGCTTTTACATCCTTAGGAGAACTTATAGAGCCACCTGGTATCACCTCATTTCTGCCATTGTATTTTATAGTAGGGGAGTTTATAGCAGCAAAATTAAAGCATTGCATAAATATAAAGTGCTATAAATAAGTGCAATAATTTGTGTCATCTGGATTGTCAGTGCTTTGGCAGGTCTTCTGTCTTCTATCTCAAAGTCAGTTTAAAGACTTAAAATATCATTTTTTAAAAGATTATGTAGTTTTCAAGGGGTTTAGCCACATACACAATGGCCAGCTAAAGAAAACGAATATTTCACTAACGGGTCAATTAATCAGCTCTTCAGATCTCAAACAATTCAAATAAACTTGCTAGCATACAGTTACTCTTTTCTACTACAGATAACTGTCCATTTATACAATGAACTCTTAGAAATAGAAATAGAGGCAGCTCTGATGAAGAAGCCTGATAAAGGTATTCCTAGTGTCACATGTGTTGTGGAAAACCAAAATGTAAAATGTTGCAGTTTGAAAGCTGTAGTGGTGGCGAAGCGGTGGGGGGAAGGAGATATCAAATTAGTATCAGATTCACAGTCTATGGATCATAGGTCCGATCGCCTTCCTAGGAGCGAATTGAGTTCCCAAATAGTGTTATCCACTATAAGCTCAATTCTGGCAGTACTGGATTCACGAACAGTCCGTGGACTGTAGGTCCAATCACCTTCCTAGGAGCAAATTGAGTTCCCAAATAGTGTGAGCAACTATAAGCTCAATGCTGGCAGTATCAGATTCACGAACAGTCCATCAACTGTAGGTCCGATCGCCTCCCCCCAAACAGGTAGTCGAGTTCACAAACAGTATGATTTATTCAAATGCAACATTTACAAAGCAGGATTCGGATGTCAGTATAGAAAATTCTCTACTACAGCGCAAGGGTATTCTTAGCTAGCTCTGATGTAAAAATGTGCAATCATCACTCACCCCAGAAGATGGGAGAGGGCTCTCAGTCTCGAGTCTCCTCAGGTGATGTTCCAGTCCAAGGGGAAGGAAGGAGGATCAGCCTGTCAATTGATCCAAGAGTTACGATGGAGTCTTCCTCTCCCAGTTCTTAGTCTCCTCAGGTGGCGTCCCAGCCCAAGGAGAGAGAAGGAGGGGTCAGCCTGTCGACTGACCCACAAGTTGCGATGGAATCTTCTCTCTGAGTTGTTCATCCTTAGTTCACCTTTTATACTTTTCTTTACATCCAGGTGGAGCTTGAGTGACTACAGTCATACTTAATATTGTTACTCATTGGTGAAAAAGTTTCTCGCTTTCATTTAAAGGTACAGTCAATCAAAAATCTAGAGCGCATGCTCAGTGAGGGGTGGTCGTACCTCGGAAGCAGGTAGCTTTTGGGATGGAGGTGTGTTTTGGCATTAAAATGAGCGTATAATGAGCAAAGTTCAATCAAAGTTCATCCGAAAGGAGTGATTTGCCACTTTTCTGGCTCAGCACTGGACTTTTCATCGTATATCTCCCATTAGGCAGTTGCTTGGTGGCTTATCAGCGGCCCAGCACAGGGAGTGCAACGGAGTTTGGCCATGGGGTCTTCACTCCGCTCCATCCTCCATTACTCCCCTTTGCAGTTGCGAGGAGGGCATATTGTGTTGCCCAGGCAACTGTGGAGGAGCTGAGTCCTTGGGCTCCAACCATCCTGGAAGTGGCAACTGTGTATCACCCCAGACAAGGTTCTGTAATGACAAAACTCCCTAGTTAGGCCCTAGTTCTCCAAATAATTCTTCCACATTATGTCACTTATTTAAGCATAGTACATCAATATAATTAGATTAAGTAATCTCTCAGGCCATAAGTATTCTGATTTTTGAAAATTCCTCTCTTAGCAACAGATAATTTTCTTCCAATTCAAACAAGACAAAATTCTATTAACTCCAAATATATTGGCACAATCAGTGAGGTATTTCTTTAAAAGAGAATGGGGAGTTTTTATCTACGTTTTGGAGAACAAAATTTTAATCTCAGTTAGGAACTGAGGGCCTAGATGAAGCCAGGCGGGAGAATCTCCGACAGTTTATCAGATAATAACACATTGGAGATCATTTTCCATGGACATTATTTAATTTAGTGGACATCTGACATGGATGTTTACATGGACAATCTTGTAAATTAAAACAGAATATCTTCTGCTTTCTGAGCTATCCAGGCATGGCCCTGAAAGTGGGATGATACTTCTTCCTGAAAGGATTCTCACTGGCAAGACAGGATAAATATTCAGTGATCCAAATATTCAGTGATCTGGAGGCTTACCTGAACTCAAGCCCCTTCTACCTTGCCCTATCAATCCCAACATGGGAGATTGTTCTTAAAGGGGTCATGGCTTTTTCCTCTTAGCAGAACACTATATTACTGGCTTTTGATGCTACTCCTATCTTTTGCTCAAATCATAGCTTTATCATAAATTATCTCATTAAACATTATATTTTCTTTTTTTTTTCATATTTAAAACAATGAGATTTTTGCCTTAACAGCTTGCAGTATAGATTTGTCCTTTTTCCTTTCAGTTCCTCCAGGGAAAAGGTGGTAGCTGCAGTCCTGCATTGTACCTCAGATTGTAAAGAATTACTGTCTTTTACGACATCAAAGACAGTTTTAACCTGGAAAAATCTAAGATTTAACTTTCCACTTTAAGAGGGATAAAGACAATATGATCCCATCATTAACCTAAAGTAATAGTTATACCCCCCTTGACAACATATTCCTGTCATTATATCTAACATGTCTAGTATATCATAATCTGTACCTTCACAAATATTTTGAATTGAACCTTAGAACTTCCTCATGAATTAGGTCAATTAGATCATTTGAAAGATAGGTGTTAAGCAGCAAAATGATTTGGCCAAAGTCATACAGCATGTAAGTGACAGGGAATAAAATGCAAGAATAGTGATTCTCAATTTATTTTTCTAATCCCTAGTCTCATTCATTTATTTTGACACACTGAGTCTCAAACAATGGGAGGATGCCTACCTGATCAAATTTGCAAATATTCTTTTTAGAGTATTTTCTTCAAGCTTAGTTCTGTTCCATGTGCATCCAAACCTTTACTACATTGCTGTTTGTGAGATGGAAATATTTATATCCTAAGACACTTTTACATAAAACCATTTACATCACACAATGAGGCAGATTTGTAGTTCTCCTGCTGTGAATTACATGTTTCTTTAAGCATGAAAGCAACACTTGGTTCAATTTTTTCAATCAAAAAACTTGTCAAAGATATAACATTGGAAGGTCATTGGTCTGTCACAGAAGCCATTTTTAATACCTCCATTGTGGAAAAGAATTCCTTACTTCTCCCAAAAGTAATAGTGTATCGGTGTGAGCATTTAGATAGCTATTATTTCAAAGTAATTATTTTTTTCCCACACATTGGAAGCTTACAGTCATTGTATTCCTACCTTATCTGTATGCCAGGCTTCAGTTTTACCAGTTATTGTTGATACTTGAGCCAAGAGTTTTTAGGATCTGACTCATCAGAATTAGAATATTTTGGAAGACTTTAGCAAAATCCAAGCTTATTGGCATCCTCAAAAAAATAGACTCATACAGTCAGACATTTCCACCGTAAGTTTTTGGAGGTTTGAATTTTTTTTTCTGAACAGTTGTAGTACATTGCATATTTCTGAGTTAATGTATGCAATGTAGTACATTGCATATTTCTGAGTTCTATTTTCTGTAGTATCTCGTCCCTTTCTTATTTTTATCATTGTTTTAATTATTTTCCTTCTTCTACATAAACTTCTCTGTTTCTTGGCATTTCTTTTCACATGTAACCTCAGGAGGGTATTGTTCTTTACGGATTCCAAGAGTGTTGTCATCTGAGAAAACATGGAGGTAAGCATGCCTCCTGTAGAAAGGAAACTGATTTTGAAACTCTTAATTTATCATCAGTTTCACAGCTAAACTGCCTTCCCAGGCCTGCAAAGCTTTGGAATTCTTCATCATCAGAACTCAAGAAGAAAAAACTTTTTTGTTTGTTTGTTTGACCTTGGACCATCTTTGATTCAGACAGAAAAAATGTTTTCAGTGGTCTCACAGTTATATGGAAAAAGGTTGTTGTCTTTCTGATTCTGACAAATAGTATGGCTATTGACGTATTTAGGGACAAATCTTGACAAAGCAGATGTTGTGAGCATGTGAAATTCCACCAAATTCTACAGTAAAATTCCACCAAAAGGAACCCAGGGAATTTGCAATGGTGCATGATTTAACTCTGTCACTGATTATTTATTATGTGTATGTGGCTAGCATGTGAGGTCTTCAGATAAGGGACTGCAAAATATGGACCAGTGTTAGAAAGCAGAAGTATTATCTCTAAAGCACTATAGAAAGATGTAGAGGTCCTCTGCAAGATTCATAAGCTGTCCTTCCTCTAAGCTCACTCATCTTCCTTCCTAGCTCAATTTTGAGAGGATCTGTGGTTTTGTGTTGGATTGTTAGTTTGGGGGTTTTTTGGGTTTTTTTTTTGGAAACAGACTGTCACAGCCAGACAAATAAAATTTGGTATGCTTTGAATAAGATACCCTACTCTGACTTTTTATGATAGTCTCTTTCAATTATTGTTTCTGGACATTTTCTTATTTCTTTCTGGGATGTGGAGAATATTGAAACATAACCCTCTGAGACTCAGGGAATAAAGTCAGGAGGTAATGGCCATGGTGAGAGATAGCTGAAACATAAAAAGGCCCATTTTCTGGAGTACAGCCACAACTGCTGATTCTCAGTCATGCCATCTTCTCACTAAACCTCTCTAAGACCTGTGCAATTGTCTTAACTAAAGGATAGTTGCAGCAGGTGTCTGCTACCCAGTGTCCTCTCATGGGGGCTTCAGTTGGATGAAAAAAAGACTTAAAGCTTCTGGTGCTGTTTTATAGGAGAGGTTGGAGTAAATTATCACACTAGTCTCTTTTGACCGTAAAATCTACAAAGCTTTGAATGTTTTCCTTAACATCTCTGGGCAGTTATCGTCTTCATTTTTCCTGTATATCCTCCCCAGCCCAGGGAGTGCTATAATACTGTGATGTCCCTGATGAACACCATTGTCTAATGATCAATTGAGGGCAAGATTGGAGAAAAATGTTAGAAAACTTAGGAAAATCATTAAAATGAGTTACAATGCATAAAGTATTTAAAAGATTCCACTGTGTTACCTTTCATTTCTCTCCTACATTTTACTTTTTGAGGAAGCTATATTCCTGTGATGTACAACAGGTAGTCACTGGGGCATCCAGAAGGTCTCTGCCTGCCTTCATCCTCATTGATAAATAGGTTTCTCTCAGTTCATAGGTTTCTCTCAGTTCTCATATCTGAAGTTACTTCTGAAAAGCTGATGATGTGCCTCATAAGCAAATTACGAAATTTGAACTAGCCTTGGTAAAATCAGCATTAGAGCAGCAACAGTGCTTATCAAAACAAAAACAATGTTTGGATAAGAAATTCCAGGTTATTTGCTTAAAGGAAACCTCAGAAACTTAACAATACAAAAAAGAATGGCAAAGATGAAGTTTTAGAAATATCTCTATGTTCTTATATCAATGGTTACTTAACCTATGAAACATTCAAATAAGACTCAAAGTCAACCTTTCTGTCATTTTATGACATTCGACTGAACTGAATAAAGATTAGCAAGCTAAAATAAAAATAACACCTTATGGTAGCCATAATGCTTATAATTTATTTATGGTGCCGACAAAGGTGATTATTTTCAGCACATTTTACAGAGCCAACAGCTGAAGGCAAATCCAGGTGAAACAGAGAATGTAGAACTATAGCAATTGCATTAAAATAGATTTTATTCATATTCTCTATATCTTTGGAGAACAAACCCAATTTTTTTTTCTGCTAGTCCCCCTCCCATCTGTCTCTTCTCCTTCCGTATTCCCTATAGACAGGTAGCAGCCTGCTATCTGCATCTCTTCTTAGCTTTCCAGAGGATTAGGTCTAATAACTGATTTAGTCATCTACTAGTTAGATGTCAGCACAACTAACATCATAGATCACCATCTATGTCATGGCAAAGTGGTGTTCAAATCCAAGAAATAGACATGCAAACCCTTTATCTGTCCAGTTTTGCAAGCTGAGTGTGAGCTCCATGGAGGAGAGGCTGAGACCTGTAAGAAAGGGAACATGAGAAAGTGGGCAGCACATGAAAGATGTATATGAAAGAGGCTGGTCTCTGGCTTCATTTCTCTTCTTCAAGGTCTGTTTATGCACATTATATAGCTGCTTCCACATAGAAAATAGTAATAATTCAGAAAAAAACTGGTATGTAGCAGTGTAGCATGTGCTAAAATTAGAAGTCAGTTATGGCACACAGTAAAGTTTTGTGCCATATGAGACAGTCACTGATGACAGTAACAGGGATTTTTCTTGATAATTTTGCACTCAGATGCACAAATCCTCTTTTATTCTGTTTAGCCTTTCATATATTAACATTATTTAGTTCTTTGTATACCATAGGCTCTGCTGATTCTCTACTTGCTAGCAAAATTAAATAAATAGATAGATAGATAGATAGATAGATAGATAGATAGATAGATAGATAGATAGATAGACAGACAGATAGATAGATAGA
>JAUBOD010000810.1:399457-430069 GCA_032353885.1 Nothura maculosa
ATAGATAGATAGATAGATAGATAGATAGATAGATAGATAGATAGATAGATAGATAGACAGACAGATAGATAGATAGATGCTTGCAGGTTGTAAATTTAGGGAGTATATCTTTGATTTTCCTCTCCCAAAATCAAAACATTTAACAAAAATAAAAAGAAAAAAAAGCTTTTTTTGTGAAAATAATTTCTGCAGAAGATTTTTGATCAATTCGTATAATTTCCTATGAATAATGAGCTACAGGCATTTTTTGAGAGAAGAATTTTCCATTTTTGTGTGTATGTGATTGCACTGCAATAAAATGCAGGCAATATTATTTTAAATTAGGCTATATAACATTTTACTTGTTACAATAGCCTTATCAAGGTCATTTTACATAAAAAGGAGTGATGAAATTAGAGAAATGTATGGAAAATTAAGTCTAAAGTATTCTGCACACTTGTCCCTTGAACAGCAATTCACTGTTAAAGGAAGCTGTTGCTAGGATACCATAACCACTGTCATCAGTATAATGTGGTAGGGTGTTTAAAAAAATCAAGAAATGTTGATTGATGAGCAAAACAGACTATGAACACTGGTGAAAAGATACCTGGTATATTAAAGACCAAGGGGAACATCCCATTTCATGTTGAAAAGCCACCGTGAAGTTGGAGTCTTCAAAGTAAAGCCCATCAAAGTGTGTCACAAGAAATGAAAGGACACAAGGCTTGTTAACTGCATGAATAGAAGAACACAGACAAGCAGCAGAGACACGAGTCAAGAACACAAGTCAAAGAGGCTAAAGACAAAGAATGAGCAGCTCTCACTGCGGAGATTAAGGAAGAACACAGCTATCTCATTCTGCTGGAGCCACATATAAGCAGAACCAAGAGGAACAAAAGGGACCAGTGCCAAAAATTCATCCACTGTAAATAGATGTTAGTCTTCTAATTTGCAATGGCTAGGTAGACAAAATAATGAAAAGATCAAAGGAGTATAGAATCTCTACAGTCCCAAAGTTAAATCAGATTTATGTGCAAAACTAGGATGTTGGTATGTCAACAATAAAACTTCCCTTAAAAAAGGCTCTTGATAGTTTTCCATGCATTTTTCCATCCAAGGAAATGTCTAAGGTTTTCTAGATTGCTCAGTTATCCAGTTCTACAGATTTTGGTGTAGTTTACTTCAGAGAGGATGGACCAGCAGTTAGAGCAGAACATTTCACTGAGGAAAGCTTGCATGACAAATTTTCTACTCTGCCTGAGGAAGAGTGCAAAGGTATTCTCTTCTAATTAAAATATGAATGCTGTCAACTGATGATCTTCCTTGTGAGAAATAACAAGCTTGCTAATTAAATGTGCAATTTCTTGACATTTAAACAGGTCAATTTTTTTAAAATGTCTGATCATTTATTTGAGGCACTTCTTCCAGGCATGTTTATTATACTAACCATAATTAATAACCACCACTATAGACTCTTCTAAAGCACAAGGGTGAATAATGTAGTTTTGTCCTTTTGTTCAGCCGAAGTTATTTTAAAATAGAAAATAGCTATAATTAAATATAGGATAGGGCTTTATTCTTAATAAGTCCTAGTCATCTTTCTGGGCTTCCCACATCTTTCCTCTGACATCTGTCTTTCATGAAGTTGCCTCTTCATTCCCCTTGTTTTTAATGAACAAAATCCCATGGCAAAAATGTTCCAAGAAGATGGCAAGACAAACAGGATTTGTTTTATCTACATTACTTACATAGTTGAAAGCGGTGCTACTGCAATTGAGTAAGATGTAGTACTGATAGATATGAAGATCTTGTGGGCACAGACTTTAACTTTCAAGAATTTATGTAGTTCCTACAACTGTAGTAACTAGGTATAAATCTTAATATTTACTGCAACAATGAGAATAATTTTAATCATATTTTAATGGTAGATTTCAATGAATCAACCCCAAATTAGATTTTTTCACTGAAAATTCAAATCTTTTAAGATATCCTTTGTACTGAAGGAAATTGAAGAATCCAAACGCCTAAATATTCTGGAAAATATATATATCTTCCTTTTAGGAGAGAAGTAAAACTATTGCCTATGGAATTGCCAGATACATCCTTTCTAAGTAAAGAATTTTTTTCTCAAAATCATCCATCAACTTTAAACTCCTGATTTGTTAATGGTAATAAAAAGCTTGAAAAAATTGTAGGACTTAGCAATTAATATTATTTGAACAAGGAAATGATCCTTCTTGCCAGCTCTCTAAAGGCAAACTGGCATTTATCACCATCTGCTTTATTCTTCAACATGAAGTTAATTTATGTGTTTTTTTGTTTAAAAAGAAAAAATATATATATATGCTCTCTTTACTGCTTGGCATGGTCTGGTTTTGCAGTTGTCTTTTTTCTTTAATTCTAGAAAAGATGTCTTTCAGGATTCTGACATGTACATATACGATTTATGCTGAGATATACTAAGAGATTACAAGTCAACTATCCCAAAATTGCAGGGACATAGAATAGGCAGTGTGTCTATTACATAGCATAACAGTTCTCTGCCCACTGTGGTAATCAAAATCTGTGATCATTTGTGTTCATATACTATGTTGCATTCTTTAGCAGCAAGAAGTACTCAGAAATACGATAAATACAGATCTACAGCCTGCTCAGGACAGAAAGCCAGGGCAAAAACTTCTTAAACTGCACCAGTAGGAATTGACAAAGAAAAGAAGCCAGTGCTCTTGTAAAACTTCATTTTCTGTGACTGTCTAAGGTCAACATTTGGCTTTAATACATTAAGGAATGAAGTGCTAATAAACAAAGTAATTTGGAAGTTTATTAGTGATGTACCACTACTATCTTTTCTAATCATATAAGGAATAGTCAGTAAACATGAATCGATCTTAAATCATCTTAATGCATGTGAAAACTAAGCATTTTCTTTTAAATTTTAAACTTCCTTTAAAATTTTAAGAATTGGAGAAGTCCTAATTAAATAGGCTTTCTCCATAGTCTGGTAATTCCAGAAAGAATTAATGACAACTTAAAGCAGATGTCCAAATTGGGCAGAATGAACCCAACAGGTAACTGAGCCTTAGTGTGAGCTGAATTGCATTTAAGTCTCAACTACTCTTCATTAGGGATTCAAAATTCAATTGTCAAAATGGCACCTATTGCCATCTGAGATGCCCGAAGCATTCTGAGACATCTGCAAGAGGACTGGTATGTGCAACACATGAATTTAAGTGTCTTAACATTGACTTGAATCATCCTGCTTTATTTTTAGGTGATTCAAGTTAAAAGACATGAAATCAATCAAATATAGAGACAATACAATTAGCTAAACATGGATCTCTCATGTCACTGTAGATATCCTAATGCCCAGATGGATCTGCCTCTCCCTATAGGAGATGCATGCTCTTGTGTCAGCATCTTAAAACTAGGTGGACTCTTGAGGAGCTCTTCAATGCCACGTTGAGAGGTTCTAAGCCACCTCGGATGACAGAATGCCTAAAATATTGCATTGACAGCAAGTATAATTAGGGAGGATTATTAGTAAAGGAAGCAATGAGAACTCCATGTGTATTGTGTGTCAGCATTATGTACATATTAAATTTTCTGTACTTTGTTTCACTAAGCAGTAAGGTGGGAACAACTCAGATTCTATAAAAATTTCTTTTGTCTTGGACTTCACCTGCTATTGTAAAGTTCCCTGCCTTCTGAGTCATTTATGTTATAACCTATTGGTTCAGTTTTGGTGGAGATTCTGCACGCTCCATATATTATATACCAGAATTCATGACAGGAATAGGCTTTGTTTCCTTATATCTGAATTCATCTCCCTCAAAAAACATAAAAAGCAAAGCACGTTGTTAATGTAAATATAATAAATCCTACTTGTTTATATCCAAGAAGCCTATTTTGAATGAGATTAGTAAAGTAATGATTTAAAAGATACCTGAGTATTTTATTTTGTTCACTTATTCCTCTATTTTATTTAATCTGGTTAATATTAGTGCTGGTAATTGGCATTATCATCTAATATTTCTCTTCACTGCTGAATATTTGGAAGAGGAAATGGAAGATCCATAGAAACGGACTGAAACATGAGTGATAAGAAGCTAAGAAAAGATATACTTACAGCAGCTAATACGGGAGTAAATGCATGGGAATGCATTTTTTCTGGACTTTGTCAACCACAGTGTTCCTGTAGAGCACAGTTAGTCTGATAGATAAATGAAGAGAAATGTGGTCTTTAAGATAACTAGACTCCAGTGTATTGACTATATGAAAAGAAATTTAATATAGAACTAAGTTGAATTGAACACAGTTGGGATGATGGATTTTGTAGGATTATATTTTGAGATCAAATATTGATGTTAGTTATTTGGCTTTTGTAATTAATAACACCAGACTTCCAATCAGGAACCCATCTTCCTAGTGCAATTTTTATTTTTAATTTATGATCTATTTTTACAGCTTGCAACATTTTTGCTTTCTCTGCTGATCAGCTAGCACATGCTAATGATGAGGACACACTTCCGTCCCAATAGCAGTACAAGTAATTACTGTCACCTTTGTAACACACTACGCTTTGTGGAACCGCACACCCGGTGAGGCACACAGCTGTGCAGAGTCTGCACACAAATCCTTCCAGAAAGGAAGCTCTACATCTTCACTGAGGAGGTGACATTTAAAAAAAAAAAAAAAAAAGAAGGATTCAAATATTTCAGTCCTAGAAAACCATCATTAACCATAAAAATAGGAAATTAATCAGGATTGATTGAATTATGTGAATAATATTGTGCTCTATGGAACTACCAGCCATCAGATACTGCCACATATCACTTATTAACCAGGTGCCAAATTTATATGTCACACTGAGAAGAATCCTAATATACTAAAATTTTTTCAGTTGCTTACTTGCTGGGTTGTATGTATTAAAAACTATCACAGGAAATGGGGAATGTAAATGTAAATATGCACAGCTGCAGTGAAAGCTATTACCCACTGTAAAGAAGCAGGCAGTGTGGTATGCAAGCTCTGATTCACCTGCCAGAATTGGAGGTTTTAAGTGAGTGCTCTACCTTTTTGCTTACTTGTTAGTGTTGGTATTTCAGTATACGCTGCATACTTCAGAGGTCCTAGGGTGGTGTTCAGATGAAGCATTCAATGTGCCCACCATCTATATGTTTAAATGCATAAATATATATACATATAGTATGTGTGAGCAGTTATCATACTTTTTATCTGTTTGAGACTCCCTTCCTCTGAGAGGCCCAGCACGGGTAGAGGGTAACTCTTGCCCGTGTTGCTAGTCCTTGTGCTAGCCCTGGTGCTGCTGCACTTAGGGCAAGGGGAAATATGATTTGCAAAATTCAGGAGAGGAGAGATCTCCACAAAACTCAAGGTAGGAAATTCTCCTGCATACGTGAGTCAAATCTGTGTATGCACACATGCATAGGAACCCGCAGGCTGGAACACCTAGCAGAACTGTAGAACAAGAAGATGCCCAATGCAAAATACAGCTCTGCCAATGGATAAAAGATTTTAAAATAAAACATGTTTGGCAACTTCCAGCTTATACTTGCCAACTTGGAAAGAAGCAGAATGATCATAGTAAAGTCATTAAACATTTTTAGCCTTGGTTTTCCATCTTATTGTCTTCATTTTATTGCTCAGTGCTAGTCTAAATATTGCTTTAAAACATGAGCTCTGAGGTCCTCCCCTTCTTTCACTCACATGAAGAGTTTTCTGCTATAGTCCCTAGGCACTGCTTGTGAGTAATCATGGCCTGGCATCGCTACCATTAAACACAACAGAGCACAAATCTGGTTAGCAAAAAAGATTGCACTTTATAGCCTTTAGCTCAGCAATAAGATGTTTTTGAGATTCCTCCTTGTACAGTGCATTGTAATGGGTTGTGTGATTAACAAGCACTGCTGCCAATAGAATCAGACATCAGAGCAAAACACTTCCCTACTCTTGCCAAGCAACAAATTTGAGGCCCAAGTCAGGCAGAGTACATCCAGTTTCCTTGCCACTAGAGCTGGCCGTGATTTTTACTGAAAAAAGCCCTTTGCTTTCTGAATGCAGATGAGAATTCAAGACAACCTAATTAAAGGCAATAATGATTTTTTTTTTTCAATTCATGTTTTCTTCTACTTGACATGATTTATTTTCAGATAAGTCTGAGCATCAGAGCTCATAGATGTATGGCTGCAGCAAAGTATTCTTCATTCATGCCAGGGACACTTACTGTATTTCCTGCTGGATTTTTTTTTATTATTATTTTATTCTTACAAATGTAAATCACATCTCCCAAGATCATGCTCCTTTCCTTTTGTGCTGATCAAGCTTGGTTGCTACTCTCTTAACCAGTAGCCTGGCTGCTACTTTGGCTTCCCTGCAGAATAATAAAATCACCCCTTACCCTCTTCAAAATATTTTTATTGCCAGTTTGTTTGGACATCATTAGCCTGACACAAAGAGACTCTGCAAATTGAATATGGATAACTTACTTATAAGTGTAGAGCAATTATTTATTGGCCAACACACATAGAAGACAGTGAGTATTTAGGGAGCTGCTAGACTGAGCACTGACCACATCACGATGCTGCAGCTAGTCAGGAGAGAAGGATCGGAGCTGCTCTCCTCCAGCTCCACCAACTCTGACCGCTCTGCCTGCTTGACCCAGGACCCCACAGCTCCTCTCTGGCCCCCTCCAGTGGCTCTAGAACCATATTGCTTTCTGCAGTTTGATGTTCACCTTTCTTACCCCTTAACAGACTCTTACAGCTCTTCCTCAGCAGTCTGAGACAAGATATTGCATCTAGGGGATATCAAAGCTGAATCTCTATGCACAGGCAACTAAATCCAACTGAGGGGATGAAAATTACAACAGGGAGTAGAAAGGGCTACAGTATCCTATGACATCATTTATGTTTCTTTCTTTGACATCGTTTTATGCCATTCAAGCTTTACCCTGATTACTTTCCTCAACCTTCCTGATTACTTTCCTCAACCTTCCACCCTCTCTTGACTTCATGTTTGTTTGTTTTTTTCCTCATCATAGACTTCTGAAAGAGCAAATCTAACCATTAACTTCCTTCTCTGGTTTTGTAATGCTTACTATTCAGAGTTGCTACCCACTATCCTTTTTCATGTATCATCTTGTGATCTACCATTCATAAAGCTTTGAGACAGAAATGTTTGGTATGTTTTTTCCACTGTAGGGTTATAAAGCTCTGTCAGCAGGGAAGGTATGTCATTCCTGCATTTTTTTTTTCAGTATGAGTGAGCAGAATTTTAGCCAAGGAAATATATTTTCTTTTTTTTTTTTTAATCAACATAGCAATCAGGTGCATGGATTCATACAGTGAATTCAGAAGATCATAGCTTACTTCCAGCATTTCTAAGACAGAACTATTAACAATCAGATACTTAACTCAGGAGTCCATAATTATTCTGGATAGAAGCTGTAACATCAAAATCGAGAAGTTTGTGTAAGTTTGTGGAAATGACAGTCCAAGAATTTACAAAACCAACAGAGCTAGTCTCACTGCATTTGCAGTTAACAACATATATACAAATTCCTTACACAACAGGAAGGGCTGTTAATTCACAGTAAACCCAACATTCAATGTGCACATAACTGGAGATACACATCTTGAATATAGAAAGTAAAGAAAGGAAGTGTGGTTGTGTACTAGGAAAAAATCCTTTCTAAACAGCAAACTCCAAATTTACAAAATAATTTTCATGAGAAGGATGGTGAGTTAGAATTATAAAAAAGTTTTGGTTTCGTATTCTGGTTCAGAGAATCTGAAACCAAAAGTGACACTATTTATATGAATGTCCTAAATAGCAACGTCCTCAGCTTTTTACCATTATCATGAAAATATTAACCAGGATTTCCTACCTTTGTACTGAATGCGCTTATGAGCAACCTATTTAGTATTATGTAGCTTCTTCAGATCTTAAAGTGAAACTTGGTCTTTAAGAAATACCTAAGCATTTTTGAGGCAGATGGTAAATATTCTAGCTTAGCACTTAGGAAGTTCACCTTGAGCTGAGAGTTACAAAATCGAGTTAATTAATTCAGGATATGTGGAGGAAAGAAGTCCTTACCTTTTTGAAATATGTAAGAATATTCTTCATGTTTACAACTGCTCATTAAAAGCTAAAAGATTCAAGAAACATTTCTGTATCTCTTGGCTCTACACATTGCTTGGTGTATTAATGTCAGTAAGCGAATGCTGACAGTTGTACTCATTACAAATACCAACTTCAGCATTTCAAAATGAAGCATTAAAAATTTACAAATTTAATTATAACTTAAAGTACAGGTTTAAATTTTATTGCTTAAATTTCAAAAGAAATAAGAAAATTTGGATATATGTCACCAAAATATATTCTAGGCTAATAGATGACAATGAAATAAATCAAAATTTAACAATATTGGTTTGTGATTTCATTGCTGTGTGAAGAGATGATGAAATTGAACTGTAGTGTGTTATGCCATTTTGCCTGCATAATATGATAACTGCTTTATGGAAAATAAGTCGAGAATCTCATTACTTGACCTAGATTTATGATGAGACTTATAAATATATTTGCTTTCAATAAATCTGATGGAGATTGACCATCATATTTGTTAATATTTTGAAAGGCATCCTCCTTCAGCAGTACCTAATTACAAAACAACCAATGCAATACACCACCAAGATCAAAATTTAGTCTACAAGTGGTAATAATTGTCAGAATTAACTAACTCATGCATTTATTTTATGGAGATCAAAAATAGCACCTCTCTTTTCTGACATTCATATTAGAAAAGCTCAAAAAACGTTTTCGGGAACATTTTCTGAAAAAAGATTAAAATCCTTCTAGTGTGTCTGTCTGAAGCACTCTTAAAGCACCTGCTTCCATGATGTCAAGGTACGAAGAGCTCTGCCGCCTGTCTCTTAGGGAAATTAGAAAGAAATCTTCCTGTTACTGGAGCCATGCAGACTACTGTAGTCCTCGAGTGAGCTGTCCTTGAAACAGACAAAAGAGTGATATAGTACCCTTAAGACATTACATTCAATGTTTTATATTCAATAGACAAACCCATTTTGCTTTATTAACTTGAATGGATTTTCTTCATCTTGTTTTGTATTATGCAGGTGGAACTAGAACATATCCTGCTTCCACATTGGAGCTGATATCTCTGTTAATGGAACTGATACACAAAGATCAAAGCCATGAAAGTACCTTCAGAATTTAAACTTTTTTTTCCTAACAAATGATCAGCTATATCAATACTTATAATGTCAGACACAAGCAAAAATCCCAGCCAATAAATCAAATAATAGACATAGTATAACAAATTTATTTCTCCAAGTGCCCCAGTAAAGCCATGTAAAGAGAAAATAAAATATATTCGAGATTTATAGATAAAGATGTTTCAAAAACAATCTTTAAAATGTAGTTGAAGAGCATGTATCTAAAAATCCCTATTGCATAATTTCACAGGGGAAATAGATCCCTTTAGTAACAATACAAGTTTCTGCAAGTGAAAGTCTTATTCAGACATTTTAAATTTGCTGTTCAAATGCTACAGTCACTCCTACCCTGACTTGCACCCACAGTATGATCAGAAGCCAAGGAGTATTGAGCTAGATGAATACAGAGCAAACAGAGAATGATGAGTTTCAAAGTGTGAAAAATATATAAATATCTTCAAAAATTAGATTTTTTTTGGATAAAACATATTATTATAAAATTTTTCAAAATGTACTTCTATAACCTAAACTGTTTAGGGATTGGGCTGGACTATTAAGTGTTATGGCATGTCTTCAATTTTTAACTTAGTTAAACCAGTCCTGTTTCATGTATTGGTATTTTTATATGAGTTTAAAGCAGGTTTTGTCAGGACAGATTGAGCTTTTTTAGCTAAACCACTACTGAGTCACACATCTAATTATACTGCTATAGCCTAGTGCATAGATGAGGCCTTAATATTTTTGGAACTTAGTTCTCCCAGACTCCTACATAGGCTTGTTTTTTTTCTCTCCTTTGCTACCTCCTGTCTGGCATCTTGATTGCACTCATCATCAGGAAATATATTGTCTATTATTTGCTTCTCCAGTTTAATTCCTTTACATAATAAGGCTAATATAGTAATGTGATGCAGTTCCATGTAAACTTATAGAATGAATGAATTCATAGACTGTAAAACCAGACAGGACTACTCTTTCATCCAGTTTCTCCTAATAAAAATGGCCATACACTTTCATCTATCTCCATGAACCCTCACATCTAATCTTTGGCTTAGTTATAGTCTGCCTGCAGCTCAGAATGTAGAAACTTCATCACCATTTAGACAGTTTACTAAACCATATTAAACTATTCCTAGTGACTTCTGTCAGCAGCCAGATATCTCAAGTTGCTCGGAAAGGCTGACAATCACTTCACATCTTCAGGTGTCCAAAGTTCTGCTGCAACCATCCTCCCTACTAGGGATGTGGGTAATTTCAACTCACCTTAGTCAGTGAGTCAAGTTATCGTCCCCTCTATAGCTTAAGGACAGGTATAAAGTCTTTCTGACAGGAGTTTAACACCAAGGCATAAGGACGTCTCTGCTTCTTATCCTGTGAGATAGTCTACAGAGATAGCTTAGATAAGGTGACTAACTTCTAAAGTTCTGAGATAAAATCCATGTCATTGCTGGAGAAAAGCTGTCCTCAGCAATCACCAAACAGTAACAAATCAATGGTCCATAAAAAGAATTTTAAATATCATCCCAAATGCTACAGATTCATATTTACATGTTATCAGAGAAGATTTCATGCTAAAATCATACTGTGAAGGCAGAAATACTTTTTATTATGTGAGTCATAAACTTTTCACAAGTGATTTCCCAGTCCATTTACTATAGGAGGGCTACACAATATTCTATTGGATACACATACTGTACCATGTGTGGACTACATACACACAAAATGAACTATCAGAAGTACAAAGGCAAATACTGCTATCTGTAGAGAAGATGGGTATTTTTGCAATATTTTATATTTGTATCTAGCTTGAACAGACAGCAAAATAATTGAGCAGAGCCATTGGGTCTATAAGGCCCTAGATATCTGCTAAACATACCTTAGAAGTGTTAGACCTAAAGTCAGCACGGGTCTACTTTGTGTTTGATCACTAAAACCCCTTAAGAGTATTAGGCATAATTCCACAATTCATCTAATCTCTGCTGGAGTTTAATGCAAAGACTGTTATGTTCAAAACATTCATCTTTTTCTGGTGCTTTGCACATTAGGATAACAAATTTTAAAGTTAGCACTTCTGTCTAACATGCAGCATAAGTAAGAAAGTTCACAGATCATTTACAAAGGACTTTTTTCTTTTTGAATATATTAAGTGGTAGGAAAAAGATAAACTGCTACTTTCTGACATTTTGTCCTTATTGTTTTCAGAGAAATTACAGTGATTATGTGAGTGTTCTATTTTTATTATTTAACCTAAAGGTTAAAGACTGAAATCAGTAAAATTGTTTTGATGGCTAAGTGAAGAGGAGTTAAATGGTAAATTGCTACTGGGTATTGAAATGCCTTATAGATGAGACCTCTGCCCACAAAGGTATCACAAAACAAATTGCCCAGGTCCTTGAAAACCAGCCTTGGTTTTCAACCAGGTTGAAAAAATTTAAAAAAAAAGAAGAAAAGAAACATTCAAGCAGAAATTGCTTCCTCCCTATCATCCATCTGCCTATTGAGAGAGAGACAGGAATAGTAAAGGGACTTTCAAGACAGTTAGGTTGTCCTAAGTCCTCATCACCATTTCTCCATGAATTTTCTGTATTTTCTCCATGAATTAAACAAGCTAAAATATCTCACAAAAGAACAAAAATACAGTAGAGTTAGATTGTTTCTGATGTTTTTAATGATAGCTGTCCCACTCCTGCTGCTTTGCTGTGCCAGCCAGCCAGCAAGGAGCTCCTGGGGCTCTCACATGGGCACTCTAGAGCGCTGAGGTCTTGGGGAAGGAATCACTCACGCACAGGCCCTTCATACAGTTATTCCTAAAAAAGGGAGGCTTTTCAGATGATAGAGACTTTTCCCTTCCTTTAAGAACAAGACAGAAAACTGAAGATCATTTTTAGCCATGCTTCCTCACTTAAGAAAACCTACATTTTGGTAGGCTGTATTGTAAGGTCAGCAGTCCATCACTCACAGTTTAGAAAAATACTCGTGAAAGTTTTAGCCAAAAATAAAGTGACCAGAGCAGAAAAGTTTTTGTTTTAATATTTTAGTAGTTTTCTGAGGCTTTTTTTTTCCCACATTTGCCTATACTGAATTTAAATTAGCTTATTTCTCATGCAGGTAATCTTCAGGAAAGAAAATTGATCATGACAATTTTGAAAATATCTTGTTTGGGAGTAAGTTAACACTAGAATTCCTTAGTCTATTTAAACTTGTCACCTTCAATTGTTCATAGTGATGGATTTCCTAATGTGCACCAGGCTCTCACGCATTTTATGTTTGTTGGAGTGTGCATCTTGTAATGTTCACAGCTGCACTGATTTGATCATTCCTATTTTTACTACTGATTTGGAAAGACTGCACAGTATGGGAGAGAATGAGGGGAATGAATTGGTGATGCTGATTTCATCCAAGCATTCTTTCAGGATTCATGAATATACAGAGAGCTTACTCTCACCATTTTCCTGAAAGTGATTTAATTTTCATCATCTTGTCTTTTATCAGATTTTTAAATTATTATTATAGGGCATTCAGTTGAAAAAAAAAATCCATCTGCCTCTAAAGGTTTACATAAGCAACTGTCAAAGCTGTTAAGCTTTGTCTAACTAGTTCAATTCCTGCATTTTTTTCAGAGACTTCAAAGGCAAGAGCCTTGTCAGCCTTTGCCTCTGACCTTTCAGTGAATGCATAAGCCTTCCTATGAAGTCAAACAATTTCATCCAGGAAACATGTGATTCCCAAATTAGCATGAGAACTAAGGCACTGTTGAGAGAGGAACTTGTTGCAAATTCCAGTTCAGAGTTTTTCAGTCTTTTTCAATGTGTTTACCTGTATACATTTCCCAAAGGAAACATATGTGGAGTTATTTCCTTTTTTTGGAACCCACAGATTGCTCTACAGAGAAATCCCTCTTCTAATCTAAATCAAGCATAATAGAGATGTGAATATGTGCTTAGCCTTTTACACAAGAGTGCATTCTTTAGTAAATGTCCTGGGAGGAGACTGGGAGACTGTATATGAGAACAACATTGTGAATCAAGTATTCAGTGGGCAGGTAGGAACTATGGCTTAAGCAGTGACCATGAAAGAAGGAGAGCTAGCAATCCTTGCAATTTTATTTTTCTGGAGAAAAAAAAGCACTTCCAAAGACTGTAATTTCATATAAATCAGAATGATAAAATATTTTTAACTTTTTAATTCTTGGACACAAAACCATTAGTAGTAGAAATTTAGCTGTAGTCTTATATGATTTGATCTGGTGAGAGTTTAGAAATTTAATGAAGATTTCCAAGGAGAAGAAATATGCATGCCAGATATACTGAAAGTGCAGCCACTGTACGGTTCAAGGTAAAACAGTCTCTGGAATTTCTTTGGACTATGTGCTGTTGTTTAGTTGTTTACTTATAGTAACATTTGTGTTGGGGAAAAAAGGCAGAGTTTGGAACTGTATGAAAAAGGGATGGTGAACTTCAAAACCATGCTACTAAGCCAGGAAATTCAAGCTTCATCAGCAAGCTTCATTAGGACAGTGTTAAGGTTCCGATTTCAGATACAATTAAATCAAGACATTTGAAGTACTTACATCATTCTTTCAGCTAAGATACTCACTATGCTTTATCTTTTTTCTTTGCTTTATCATATGATATATGTATATATGTGGGCTGGATCTTGGAATGGACCTTTCAAGGAAACACTCTGACTCTAGCTAAAAGGACTTTAGCAGAGTGCTGCAATGACAGCTGTGCCTGTATTAGCTGTTTTGAGAGCTCTCTGTGAAATCCTTGCTTTTTACTGCTGCATTTATAGTTTCCTTAAGAATTGAAGTGAAATTTGAGGCCATAGAGCTGTCCTGGAAACATTCACTACATAGAAAATTATTTTTAATCCATCTAAATGCCTAACATAAGGGCATGTATTCTCCATACACACAGATACCGCCTACATATGGCCGCCCTAATTGCACTGAACTCAGTTAAATAAGTCTTTTCAAGTGCTAATGTACCTCAAACCCTCAACTTGCTTGAAGTGCCAGTGTTCTTTAATAAAAGAATAGATCAACAAAAGAATAATAAACAATATTGTCACATTTATTATAGGATGATAAATTATCATAAGGCAATACATGCAGTGTGCACAAGCATGTGCAAATACATATAACAAATAATTGTCAAATTAAAATAATTAAATTGTGTTTTCTCACTTATAAAACTTTATTAACAGCAGGTGAAAATGAGGGAAATAATCCTAAACAAAACTGGTGATGTTTCTAAAAAATAACCTTGCTATTACCTGGATCTTTAAATATTTGTTGCCATAGTCTTTTAGTGTGTAAATCATTAAAAAGTTAACAGTAGAACTACCTTTAATGGTACAGAACTCAGACAAGGATTTTTTTTTTAAGAAGAAGAAGTCTAGAAGCCAGGAAACATGAGAGCAGTGAAAGAGGAAAGTTTCATCAGGGATCTCACCTAATAAAAAAGCACCTTTGAGCTGCTGGAGTTTCTGTTACTTAGGTTTTCAAGGACAGGTTAGGAAGTGTCTACATTTGTTAGTGATCCCTGAGGTACAACTGATTCTGCCTGCTATTTGGAAGATGCATTAGATGGTCTCCCAGAGCATTTTCAGCTCACTTTTTCTATGAATCCATGATTTTGGATTCAAGAAGGACCTAAGAATCATGATAGCAAAACAGTCTGAAAAATACCTCAACAGTGCTTTCTTCTTGCTCCTCTTTTTTGAACAAATTATTGGAGCACAGGAGAGTCTGGTTTCCCATCTACATAAATGCAGAGGAAGAGAATATCAGGAAACTAATTTGATGTTCTGTGATCCCGGACTATGACCAATGAAGAAAAAAAAAGTGAGGTTCTGGTTTCTAGATTTAATCTGTTTTCACCCTGGGATATGAAAAGATATGCAAGGACAGAGTGACACTTGGAAAGTCCCTGCTCGGTGGTTGACCTTGGACAAGATAGCCACTCTGTGCTCAGTCTTTCAGAGGAAGAGGGCAAGAGGTAGGATGTTAAGTGAGTTGTTACACTTCCATCTGCTCAGCTCTTTACTGTGAATACAAAATCTTGCTGACTATTTTCCAAAAAGTATTATTTTCTCTGGGTTTATTTTAAGTTATATTTACTTTAAAAGTACTCCCCCATTTCTAACCCCCTTTTCCCTAGGCCTTTGAATATTTATGAAGATATATATATATATATATAAGAATATATAGAGACAGAGCATTTCTTTTCATGAAAAGCAGTGGCAGGATTGACAGAACATTTGTACCTTTCAGTGACTGATGTTGAGAATTGCAAATATAATTTTCCCAGAGGGGCCATGTGACTTCTGAAGTTTGCTGGATTTTATACTTAAAATTTGTAGAAAAAAAAAAAGAGGACAGAGAGATGTGGAAGGGGGAAGGAAAGCACTGGATACTTAGTCATGCTGCAGTCTGTACTTGCCCTTTCCCAAGCACTTTTCCAGCTGCCATTTGAGAAGTAGAGGTTGCTGAGCCTAATGAGTCCCAGTGTACACAGTTACAACAATCCCCATCAATGTCAGACTTTTAAGATGACAACCTCACACATCCCTTCGCATCATCCGTGCTAGCAGCACCCTGGTGGTAAAGCACTACATCGTACAGCTATGTGTAGCAAAAAAAAAAAAGCTTTTTGGTGTGTGTACCTTTAAATATCTGAATTTCTCAGTAACGACCTCCCAGTTATCTATAGCACTATCTAAAGATCGTGTAAAGAGTTCAGCTGCCATTTTATTCTCAGAGTTGCTGCTGACAGAAATTAAAAGGCGAAGATCATGTGCTCACTCTTGAGCTGCTAATTTAGTGCTGGTACAATGCTAGCAACAGGGTAAGTTCCCCTGTAGTCAGGATCCAGGAATTTTTGCCATTATGTTATGAAAACTCCTTTCTATTCCGGGAGTGCCACCACTTAGACTCTTGCTAATAACAGCACTGAAAATTTGGCACCAGATTTGCTCATGCAGATGCAGCTACGGAGACCTCGCTTTTGTGCATCCTTATTGCTATTTTCTCTAATTCAAAAATAAGTCATTCTAGATTGAATGTAAATGTTTTGTTCTTTGACTCTGGGAAAAATGAGATGACAATCCAGGATTAATAGTGTTTTCAGTAACAATCACTGAATAGGCCTACTCAGCATGCACACATTTTAAAAGACAGTTTTGTAACTGCATTTTACTAGAGGGCAGTAAAACCTTCTGCTTCGCTGAGCAGATCCTGTGTCCAAATCCCCGTTTACATCCCTGTGTGGGCTGTAACGCTGCAAACTTGGATGTGAGCGCACTTACCTCCCACCTCAGCTTTCTCCCAGCCATTAAAGTTTGTCTGAAGAATATGAACTCCACATTAAGCCAGAAGCAGCCTTACTGCTGTGGGAATCTTTTGTGCTCCTGCAAGTTTCAGTTAATCTAAATACCTTAATGCATCCGTTTCCTCTCTTTCAGTGGATTGCTTGAGGATTTCTTTTCTTCCAAGAATCTTGTTGTGCTGTGAAACCATTTTATCGAATTGATTTTATTTTGAAAGCAAAAATACCCGTGAACCTGCTGGAAATACCTTATATGGAGGATAGGCATCAGTTCTCTCCTTCTGTACCTCATGATGTGACTAAAGAAATAGTAAAGTGTCTTCTTACAGAGCCAGCTTATTGATGCTTGTATCTTTGTTCTTACAGTGTTGGGTGGTTTTATTCAACTACAATTCTGCATTGTTCCTTTTTCTTGTTCTCTCTTTCTGAAGAAAGGACGAGCGATATATTCCCTATGTGAGCGAGACATTCTCAGCTTTCTAAGGCAATCATTAATTGTTAAAATATCTTTATTTCCACTCTGCAAAATCTAGCATCTTTTCTCTTAAATATGCAATTCATTAACAGAAAAAAAAAGACACATTTTATTAGCAAGCAAGATATATTTTGGAAGCATTTGGTTACTTAGCAACTGCTTCAGATATTAAAACTTCTTTTACTCACACTACTTAAAAAAAAAGAAGATATGTCTTACTACAGTACATTAGATCAGCATGCTTTGTGTAAAGGATTTTAACAGTCAAGAGATGTGACTGTGTTTAAGATTCCTTTCTCCAGTCACTGGTTCATTGTCGGCAGCAGCTACAGAGCAGCTTTATGTGCATTCAGAGACAGCCAGGAAATTAGTTCTGCACGGCTGACTCAGCACTGTAGCACAAGGAGCAGCTCCCCTCGCCCCCCATTTCCTCAAACGATTGTTTGTTTCTTGGTGCGATAACAATGTTAAATAGCACAATTCCAGAAGGAAAATAAATAAATAAATAAATAAGCTCAGAGGCTTCATGAGCATTCAAAGCAAAAAATAAAAATTAAAAAGAAATAGACTGACACTCATGGACTAAAGTCCTGGCTGGTTTCTGCTGCTACAAAGGCTTGGATTTTTTTTTAAAAAATTACTATTCAGAGTTCACAATAACACTTGATAGCTTGTTTAGTGTTTTAGTGGAATAGAGAAGCAGAATGTCAGCAAAAAGAAATTGAGTGAAATTAATAGAACAGTTTCAAAATGAGAAATCTAAAATGACATAAAAAAACCCTTGAATCAAAAAAAAAAAGTTTACTAGGTTTTTGTTTGTTTGTGTGTTTGTTTGTTTGTTTGTTTGTTTGTTTTTTGTGACAGAAAGACAAGTCAGGTCTTTTTGAGGTCGGTTTGCATGGAGAAGTAAGATGATCTGCGAAAAGGCAATGATCCTCCAGCGATCATCAGAAGATGAAGATTCAACAGATTTATTGGAGCTGCTTTTTGCCTCAGGTTGCAAGGTTGAAAACCCAGCCCCAAGATGAGCACTAAACTCCAGGCTGGAGTCAGTCGCTTTCTGCTGGCCAGAAAGCCTCTAATTACAGCATGAAACAGCATCATCCCTAAAAAATACTGAGAACAGGCTGCATCTGGCACCACGTCCATGTGTGTGGAAAGGAATGAGCCTTTCAGCACTCACAGCCTGGAACTTTTCCCTGAAAAGAGGAACTGCTCCATGGACCCTTGAGCACTGTCAGGGCTCCCTCATTTTTTTCAAAATTAAGCCAGAGAGAACTTTCCCTTTCCAAGTAACAGATTGGGGGTAACAGGATTTGTTCAGGGGGATACAAAGGTGCAACCCTGATATCTGGGAAGGCTTAAAGGAAAAAAGAATAATGCAGATACAGAGTTTCTGTAATTCCAGAATTAGGCAGAACTTGAATAGTTTTTCAGCAGCCACATTTCAGATTTAGACAGTATATTCTCTCTAAGGCTTAATTTGGGGGCCTTTTCTTGGATCTGCATCGTAGTGGTTTCTGCTCCCTTTCTAGCTGGGAGATGAAACTGGAAATACAGTCTTTTGTGTGTGTTTTTTGTTCCTTTCTATTAAAACCGAGGTCTCTTCTACCAAAGTTTGCTTCCTATTACATATTTGCACAGTATTCTAATAGCTGGTGCTATCGGCTACCAAAACAAGTGCAGGTCTTAATAAAGGTCACTACTATTAATGCACTTTGTCTCCAGCTGTATACAGAATATTTTCAGTTTGCTTCTTAGCTGAAAAAAAAGTCTGCTCTTATTTACGGATTTATCTGTTCAGTTGGTTACATTTGTTTCCTGTAGCAACGTGCACTGTTTATTATTATAGAATGAAAGAATATTGCTTGCTGTTGTGATAATTCTACATTTTCTTTGATGTTTGATAAAATATTTTTTTTCTTATTAACCTCTGGGACACAGCAAGACAATTTCCTATCCCTATCATGCTGTCAGTAGAATAGTGACAAGATTTGCCTGAGTTTCCTTTTCTTTTTCTACCCTCTTTCAAAAAAAAAAAGAAGAAAAAATAAGAAAAATAAAATAAATATCTAATCCATAAATATAGATTTCATGAAATATAGAGGGCATTCCATATTGGCTCGATGCAGGAAAGGAAGATAATGACATTTTAGTTTCTTTCTTTAATACATTTTACTAGTATGTGTAGCTGAGTAACTTCAGTTTTCAATCTTGAGGAGGTCAGCAAGAAACTCCCAAGTGATGGAATAAGAGTGATATGTGAAGGATAAAAAAATGTTTTGGTGTAAGAAAAATGTGTTATGTGGCAGGAGCAAAGCTATCAATTTGAAATTTATATGCACTCTGTCCAGTCCAAAACCTCTTTTTATAACATGCCTTCCTTCAGCAAGGAAGACATGTCATTACAACCAATGTGACCACTAACACAGTTATTGCTGGTAAATGTACCTATCCAGCAGAATGTCAACAAAAAGACAGGTGGAGAAATAAAATTTTGTCAGATAATCGTATTAAACGTTAAAGCTAAAATCTGTATGCCATGCCCAGCTCATGTAGCAATATCTGATAATATGACCAGCATGAATTTCAAAATGTAATGAAAAGTTCACTAAGATTGCACATGTTTATAATTTCCCTGGCACTGACATACCTTTTAGAAACTTTAAAGTGGACAGCCCCAAGAAGAAAATCCAGCTGGCTGTAGATGTAGTAATGGATATCTATCAGAGACCTTGTTGTAGTTTTGAAAAAAGCCTAAAGAAGTTATAATTTTTTTGCAAATTAATAAAATATCACAATCAAATAAATTCAACTGTTAATCAGCCAAACTCTTCATGATCTTGATGTAATGAGATTAAATGAGTCAAGAGTGTGCCCCTGTGGTACAGAAGACCAACAACATCTGGGCTACATTAAGCAGAGTTTTGCCAATAGGTAAAGGGAGGTAATCCTTCTCCTCTGCTCAGCACTGGTGAGGCCACATCTAGAATTGCTGGTTCCAGTTCTGGGTTCCCCAGTACAAGAGAAACATATAGCTACTGGACTGAGTCCTATGAAAGGACTGCAAAGGTGATGAAGTGACTGGAGTGTCTGATATACAAAGACCTCTGGGACTCTTTAGCCCCTAGAAGACAAGGCGTGGGATGGGAATCTTATAAATGTGTATAAATACCTCATTGGAAAGAGTGAAAAAGGCAAAACTCATCTCAGAGATACCTAGTAAATGGACAAGAAATAATGGGCAAACTTAAATACCATTTAAACATTAAAAGAGAAATAAAATTTAAAAAATAATGTTTTTTTTTTTTTTTACTAGCCTGCAGCAGGTTGCCCAGAGATGTGGTGAAGTCTCCATCCTTGGAGATATAATAAACAAAAGCGGATATGGTCCTGAACAACCTCCCATAGCTGACTTTGCAAGTTTGGACAATATGATCTCCAGAAGTTGTTCCTTACCGCAGCAATTCTGTTTCCTTTTCTGTGAAAAGAAGACCTCAAATTAGGGTTGTACTTACAATTCAGCAATAAGTTTGTATATTAAAAATCTGATCAAATTAATACAAGAAAATATGTAAATTATGTAACATATGGCTGATTTCTACAATATGCTAATTCTACTTGCCTAAGGAATCACACTCTGCTGTAGGAATTAGATCATGAAAAATTGAAATTTGTTGATTAACTGATGTTTAAACCTTTTTCTTCCTTTATATACATATATGTGTATACGTATATATATATATATATACATATAAATACGTATACAGAATAAGTGGATTTGTTTGACTCTATTCTTAGCTGTGTTGCACATGCCCTTTAACAATCCAGGGTGATCTGAGGCTGTATTTGCATACGCCATTGCATAAGCCCACATTCATTCACAGATTTAAAAGTGTTATTGAAAAAATGAATACTTATTTTACTGTGAGCTCGAGAAAGTTCTTCCTATTGAAAGTTAGAAATTTCTCTGCTAAGGCCTGCAGGATCAAACCTCAGGCAGTGGAAAAACATTCCCTTTAGAATGTCTTGGTTTCTAGAGAAAGTGAGCAAGAAGAGGCATTCAGGGAGCAAGAATCAAATCAGAGAGATAGGCTGTGTAGCAAATTTACAAAGTTACAGGTACATCTGGTTGTGCATAAGCAGTTATGATACATAGTGATCTGAATCAGTCAGTATGCATCCTGGCCCTATTTGTAGGGAGAGGAGCCCAGCATTCACACAATAGTAAGAGGATTTATCATTTCCAAACTCAGTTCCAGTGCTGAAAAAGAAAAGGCTGGGGAATATCCTTCAGAGAATTATATGTATCATATCTTACCATTTTAACTACCATATCAAATTCCTGATTTCCTGTTAGAGGAAGAAATTTGAAAAACTGTCTCTAATATATCACAAGACTTCATATGGAGGAATGAAATACTTCTAACGAAGTCTAAAAGAAGAGATTTCATTCAAGTATAGGCTCAATATAAGGTACTTTATCTGGTATCAGTGATCCAGAGAAGTCATCAAGAAGTAAAAGAGACCATGCTGTGATGGGAGACAGTATTCCATCTGTGCTATTTAGAAATATTGTTAGAATTATCATTGGCTACTCTGCCCTGGAAGAGCTACTCTGGATGCTGATTTGCACATCAGCTTGTCCATTTGGGTACTTGTCCAACCCAAGATCATAGGCTGAATCCCAACATAACAAGAGAAATCAGGAAAGCATCTCAAAGCAGAAAATAAAAAGAACACAAAAGATTTAATTGTGAGTTTTCATATTTGTTGGCATATCATACCAAAGGTTGCAGTTTGAGCTCTACCTCTATCTCTATCTGACTTATTATACCAAGTTAGGTAGGTATACCTACTATGCCAAGTTAAAGGACTTTCTAGGAGCACAGGAGAAGGAGTATATCCTGTGGAAGACAATCATATTATTTCAGACTAGCCTTCATATAACAAGATCTTGATTTATGGATCTTCATTATAATGATAAACAGAAGCATGATATCATTTTTTTTTTGTGATTCTAGGTTGCTCTTTTAATAGTAGCTCTCAGGAGAGATTCCGAACAAATCCGAACATGTTACTCTCTCAAACTACATTTAAACCTAGACTGAAAGATCAAACTTCAATTTTATTGAAAGTTAGTTCATTTTATTGAAATTTAGTTCACTTTATAGTGACTGGAGTCGCTATAAAAATAAAAGAAAAACAAATAATTCTCCTGGCAATTCCAACATAATATCTTTCTTTGAGTTCATAACAGATGTGCTTTAGACATATGATGAGAAAAAAAGAACAGAAAAAGATGGTTTCCCAAATGAACTTTCATTTTCCTTCACCCTCACTGAGAAACAGCTGGAATGCAGATAATGCACACTTCTCTAATTTCCTATACATTCTCATTATGGTTAATGACCTAGTCAGTACAAATTTTAACTTCATCTATGCTTTGCATATATCTACACGTCTTAAACTTCCTAAAATCTTTTGATTGCTTTTACTAGGAAAGAAATCCTTACCTGGTTACAGAAAGATCACTCCTCAACAACAGACCTGTCCAGTTCCATTAAGATAAAAATTATTTAGGCTAAAGTAATTAGGATACTTCAAAACAAGAAAATTGAAGTTTATATGTACAAGCTTCATTTAAATAACCTATTTTCTTCACATCATTAGTCTCACCTTGATATCATTGTCGGAGAGCAATGATTCAGACAGGATGGAATAGAATCATGAGATGCATATTGAAACAGAGACATGGGCCCAAACATGAGGCAGACTAGGTTTCATGAACCTTCCTGTTTTATAGTACTTCCTAATTATAGAGTCCTGAATAAATTTAACTATTTTGCTCTATTGGACAAAGTTTTTCTGATCCCTTTCCAACTCCTTTGAGACAATTTATAGCTGTAGACTATACTGGAGGAAAAATTCAGTGAGATGTCCAAATGCATAATTGGGACTGCATAATCATAGGATCTTGTATAAGGTCATGGTAGTGGTGAAATATTCATGTAACTCTTGGATCTCAAGTACTTTACTGCTTTAGATGCTATAAAATGTAAATGTAGAAAAAAAAGGTAAAAAAGTAATTATTTTTGTGACAGGAAGTTCAGCATTATGTCAACAATCCAGAGATGACAAATTCAATGCACAAATAGGTAAAACAAGAAAGTTCAAACCTAAATATCAGAAATTTGCTTTGGAAGCATTATAGAGGTCAAGATAAAGAAAAGACCTAACAGAATTAATCTCATACCTAGAAAGGCCTTATCCTGAAGGATCAAATAGAAATGTCAAAGAATGAAAATAAATGAGGCACATTCTGTGAAAATAGAAGAAGAGACTAGAACTGGATGCAATGATGTTTGAATTTCATATAGAATTTTTCATCATAAGACAATGAAGACAGAAAGGAAAAAATAAAGATGTTTTATGCTAAGAAGCAATATGGGGTAGTGTAAATGAGGAAAACCTGTTAAGTTCCCCTCAAAATAACAAAAAGTTACCATGAAACCAGAAGTCAAAACAGAAAATTGACTATTGACTTTTAAAAATATATATACTTGAGGAGAGAATGATCAATACTTTTAATTCTAAATTTTTAAATAAAACAATGATTCTGAATATCTGTCCAGCAGAAGTATGAGATTTGTGTTTATGAATGCTCACTGGTCACATTTAAAATAAGTCAGAAGATATCATAGTGTATAAGAACACAAGGAATGGCATTATCACTAATGATTCTACAAAAGTGTTTGAAAACGATAGAAATGGAATAGCTGAAAGAGTGTTATGAGATTTAGACATATTTGTTCAGTAGGAGTTTGAGAGAAGCTAGTAAATCTATATGTATGCTACTGTGACAAACTAAAGGAAAGGTGGGAGGAGCCAGAATACTTTTATGTGGGACCCTTGCCTTGTTATTCATAAGGAGGATCAGTGGTTTGCTAATAACAGTAAGAGGCAGATGCCTAAGAAAGTGATGGAGTTATTAGACAGGAGAATGCAATAGTTTAGCAAAAGCAAAGTTGATTTGAGAAGGAAAATAGTCGTTAATGACAGCCTCAGAATCAAGTCAAAGAAATCAGGATATGATATCAGAAGTGTAGGATTGTGAGATACTAACGAATTTTATTCTATCATCTTACTATCAGACAAGCATTTCACCATCTACCTCCACTCCAGTTTTCAGTTATTTACCTTACACAACATATTCCAGCATATCATGATACATTTTTAAATTTGGAAAGGAAAAAATGTTTCCTCAAAAGATTTGAGTTCATGAAGAACTCTATTTTGTATTTTCATTTCATTTAATTTTCTATGTACATATATATACATACAGAAAAGAGAAACTTCATGATATGCACATACACGTATAGTACCATGTCTACTGGCACTTCTTTAATCTCTGAAGTTGCAATATCCCCAGCCTCCACCTCATGTGTCACCCCAATTATACATGTCAGTTAGCTTATAAAGTTCCCCAAAAGCATCTTGGGCTCTCTTCATGAAACAGATCCTACTGAAGAACATCCCAGCAGAGTGCTCCTGAACCTGAATCCCCAGGGATGAACACGTGCAGCTGCCATGATAATATGTGAATACCTGCAATGAAAAATCAGACATAAATGAAACACTAGTAATATCAGGACTTTTTACTAGTTTGGCTGAGAAATTCTGGGAACATAGTCTATGCTAAAAGTTTCCCAACATTAGTCTGTTTAGCAACAACAGGTGTGGGTTAAACCACATCTACAGCGATCACATACCAGTTTTCAGTTGTTTCTGTTGCAGAAGGTATGAATGCACCACAGTTTATATATACTACAAATTGGGAATATTTCTTTTCGTATGGAATGTCTTCAGTTAATTCTGTCTGTTTCTGAAATGTCTTGCAAAATGTATTTATCTTTTCTAAAGTTTTTTATAGTAATAATTCTACTTTGTCTATATAGAGGAGCTAGACTCTTACAGCTCAGCACATTCCTTTCTTTGAACTCAGCTATCAGTCTGGAGGACCTGCACAATGATGAATTCTTTCTCCTTGTGATTTTACTTTTATTTTAGCAGGATGTAGAAAAGCACTGAGAGAGGAAAAGGAGAAGAGAATGCTCATTTCTCCTTCTGGATCTTTGAGCAGAATTCATTCATACTTATGGTAAGAACATGACATGGCTTCCCATATGCAAAGAGGAAAGAAGGAAAGCCTGAAGCCCATGCACAGCCTGGTGAGATTGCCTTAACAGGACTAGAGTGTGTGGTCACTCATTTAAAAGAAGCATTTATTAGTCATCCACCTCTGTCAACTTGCTCGGGATAAGTTTTCAAACACTGCTCCATGAACCATGCTCCTTGTGGAACTTGTGTCAGTATGATCCTGGTGTAACCTTCTGTTCATCAAGACATCTTCTAATACCTGTTTGACTCTTCTTAGTGACTCAGATATTAGATGCATTTCCACTACGTGGTGGATGGAACAAATCCTTCTTTAAAACAACATCCTGCTTCTTCTCTTATCTCCAGCAATTGGAATACCTCTGCCATCTCTTATGCAGTTGAGTCCAGAGTCAAAGCACATACTCACTGGACCTAACGGTTTTATGTGCAGGCAGTTAGGATGAAACAAAGAATAAAACATAGGTTAGAGTGGGGAGATCATCTTTTATAACATATGTGCCATAGAATGACAACACTATAGCAACTATGCAGAGAATGATGACAAATGTACTACAGTGGCTGGTAGAAAAAAATAGCTTTCACAGGATTTAATTTGAGTATGGTTGTTTGTTTTAACAGAGATACTTTATAAATGTATTTTAAAGAGTGCCAATCACTTGTAAAGCAATCTCATAATGATATGTACTCAGTTATAAACTAATATCCCTGTTTGAATTCTGGAAGACTTTTTCTTGAACCATTTCAAGCTGGACTGTTTGGACAGCACTTTACAAAGAAAACCATGCCCTTGCAAGAGTATTACTTTAATGATTCAATAAATATTTCATTTTTAAAATTTATATGAGAGAGATATCTCACAGAGTATCTACTGAGAGAGCTGAAAAAAAACCACACATTTTACCTACTATATTTAGTAATACCCTCCTGGGAATGTGAAAGTATTCATTTTCTTTTTTGTTCTGTGCTTCTGTATTATTTTTGACAACATTTGTAGGGCTGTCTTAAAAAAAAAAAAAAAAGAATTATCTAGAAAATTGTTTTCCTCCTTTACTAATAGCACCACTTATATGTTTATGGACTTGCAACTGTTTAGCACTTATTTTCTAATTCTAAATGCTCACAAATATAGAGCCAAAGTTCAGGCAAAACACATGACCAGGCAAGTTTGATGTTAAAAGAGATTCTCTTCCTCCTCTTCACAGCAAACCTGCTGGCACAGTCATCAGACTTCTATTTTGCTTGGGGTGTAATATCTATCAATTGCTGGACACTAGTTCTCTGCTTTTACAATTATCAAGTATCCCTGAACATCTTTAGAGTAAAGCAGTTTGTCCTGAGGACCTGATGCAAATGCTATACATGTTTTACAGATTTTTACTCTAAAGGTGGTTGCTTTTATGAACTGAATACTTATTAACTATGGAAGTGCAGAAAGTGAACAGTTCCAACACATATATTGGTTTGGTCTCATCCAAAGGGGACACACCTTGAGTGTTTGGTGACTGTTCCATAGTACAAACTAATATGTATGACACAATAATGATAATTAGGCAAAGAATCCTAAAAGTGATGCTTCAGACTGAACTAAAATGCTAAGGTAAAAATGCCAGATCAGGAATTTCTCACATGGAGTTTTTGGCAATGATGATATTGTATGATATTGTATGGTCACTCTAATGTTTTCTAGACTGATTTTTGGAAATATAATGATAGAGAGTAACATTATGCTTAATATAAAAGGAAAAAATGAATATTTTAATATTCTATCACAAACTTTATTTACAAGAGCATGGTAGCTTATTGTTTATATTATGAAAAATGAAATTTAAAAAGCCAGCATCAAATGATATGAGATTCATGGTTATTGAGCATTAAGATAAAAAAGTCTTTGTGATATATTGGTAAAAATAACCCTCACTCTAACTGGCATTGCAAATGTTACTGAAATGCCAAGACTGCAATAGAGTCAGCAACTGCTTGAGGGCAAGCATTAACAAATGGATTCTGTCTCTAATACTCCTTCAAAGGCCTATTGTGCAGGGAAGCTCTATGAACTTGAGAAGCTGATCTGGAATAGGCAAGGAGATGAGCTGTATAACCTCAATAACCCTTCACCTACTAAGCAGAATTGCTCTAGATCTGCTAATGTTTCCAAAAGGTAGAAACGAAGAGTGAGTTCATTATGTCAAAGTTGAGATAATGAAAGCGAGGAAGACAGCAAATGAGAGAGGGCTAGACAGTTCATTGATTTTTTTGTATACTCCATAAAGATAGAAAAGAAGGATTTTTCATATTCTCTGCAACCAACACTGATAAACCACACAAATGCATAACAAGAATTACAGATTTAGTGTTTGCATTGCCTTCAGATTCAGAGCGAAAGCAGTAGAAACTTACCTACTCAAATCCCTAAGTATAAGAAAATATGATGAATGTGAAATGTGTTAAAACCTGGCATAATAAAATATTGTGACTTATTAACTTCCTATAAGATTATGCTTCATTAGATATTACAGCATGTATGTAGTTTCACATATCTATGTAATTATAAAAATATAGCACATAACCATATGTCATTTTGTTCCTGCATTGTACCTTAATAACTATATGGTCTGCACTTTCAAAAATACTTAGAATTTCATATTGTTCAAAATTTCAACTTTTCTCCAGACTCTTGCTTCATTATCTGAAATTTCAGTTCAATTCTTGCCCAATATGACCTGTAAGAATAATTTCTTGGTTATGTTTGTTTGTTTGTTTCTTTTCCTTTGGTAAAAACTGTCCTGAATAGTTAATAGCCACTTAACAATTATAAGTACTGGTATCTAAATATGTCTTGCTTGACAAATAGAATTTGCTTTTCCATTCATCACAATCTACAGGTTTTCCATATCACACAACAAAGATGTTTTTTTCTAAAATTGAAAGTCTTTAGTTTTTATCCCATGAAAGTTTTTTTTGTTTGTTTTGCATATGTGCAATTTATTCAGTAAAATAGACTGAGTTGCAATATGTGCATAAATTCCTTAATGCTTGTGATTGTTTATCTGGCTTATCTATTTAGCATACAGGAATTGGATAATTGTGAAAAGGAGTTAGTTAGTAGTGGGCTGTGAGATTGTAAATATTTTGTCTACATATATATTCTATGCATGAAAAGATTGCCAAAAAGGAAATATAATATACAAGCATGTTTATTCTTGCATATCATTGCAGGCTTTCACTTTGAAAGCATAGTGTTTTTACCAGTAAAATATAATCTCCTTCCATTCTTCATAGAATAATGAAGAGCAATAAAAAGACAATTCCATGAAATATTTTAACTTATGCACATTTTAGAAACCAATTTGGTAAATGAGAAATTTCAAGACATCTTTTTCAACATATTTTCCAATCTCTTCAAGGCAAGCTGGATTCTGTTCATCATCACTATTATATTTTAACATTTACTCTCTCCAAATTTCTTCATACTTTCTTCTTTGTACATGTATGTAATCTGAGCATCTGTTTTCACGTTTCACTTTTTTCAGTGATGCTAATGAATAGAAGGTAGAATTTTCAGTCCTGTTGCATTTATTTCAGTTTTATCTTTGTGGAAATAATTAGAGTTCAGAATGACGAAAACAACATTTTCTTTTCAAAATTATAGAAGGAAAGAATATGTGGAAAAAGTAATGGGGAAGAGGAAAGGAGAGAAGAGAAGAGAGGAGAGGAAAGGACTGCAGCTTAGAATGTTTGACAATGTAAATTATTAAAAAGCAGAAAGATGTAAAGGAAAGACTTACCAAATACTATTTTTTTCCTAGCAGGAAAAAGTATTGTAGCAAATTTAAAGTAGATTTAAGAAAGCTTCCTTCAGTGTGCATATTACTTTGACATTTGCAGTTATTTTGGAAGCTTCTTGAAAATAGTGCTGAAAGATAACCAAGTTGTTTTGTTCCTCATCATTGCTATATTTCATTGCAATTGTGATTTTACAGATTGGAACTGCTGTGATCATATGCTCATCTTAAGCTCATTGGGTGCAATTTCATCTTGAATGAGAGAAAAGGTGATTTAACATTGCATACCACTGTGTAGAATATTGTTATCAAGTATTTTTGTTATAGTCTGCTAATCAAGAGTTGATATTTAAAACAATATTAAAAATATATGTTTAGAGATATATACCTCTATAAGAGGTCATATCACAGGTAGATCTGACTAATTGGACTTATTCTGGAAATTCTAATTCAGTTTTCGAGTGTTTCAGGAATGGATCACTGATTTTTGATCTACTTAGTAAAATCTTTCTCACAGTAAGACATATGATTATTTTAATACCATTATGCTAGAGTTATTCTGTCTAGCATTTCATCTCATTAAAGGTCCTGTTCAGAAATCTCCAGACTATTATGACATGTAAAAATATAGGAATTTCTATGATTCAGAGAAAAGGTTCCCTTTAAGCTATCTTCTATTTTTTAGGCAACAGCTTCTCTTTTTTTTTTGTTATTTGTATGGTAATTTTCATCTATTTCATTTTTATGATTCAAAAGTTGCAATACTAGATTTTTTTTTTTTGTCAGTCTATAAAAAAAGACTTTATTTTTTGTCAGTCTAGTGGGTAGTTCAGTACCTAAAAATAGCAAATCTTTTACCAGGTTTTCCATCTGGGAATAAATGTTTCCCTATATTTTCAATGTTTCTCTAACTTTGTTTTTATGTTTACTTGCCTGATTAATTTGTTATATATATGCTTTTCTTGTTTATTTAAAACAAGAAAAGTAATAAATGCCTAGATTTAGAAGTCTTTCAATTAGGAGAAATCTAACTTACGATATTCTGAAAGCATCTTGAAATGAAAACTAAAATGGTAGAATGTAGGTAGACCCCATCTTACATTATCTACATAAGCAAAAACAGAATGGAGAGAGTCTTACATCTGTCCAATAACTCCATCTGATGTCTCTAGACAGCAATGAATAGCCTATATATAAATACAGAACAGCTCTGGATCAATTTTGTTTCCAATGAAGGGGTCCTGCATGCAGATCTGTCTAATAGAATGATGTACTTCTAAGGAGTCCCATCACTAAGCCCTTGAACAAGTACAGGTCATTCTGCAAAGTAATAATATGAGCAAAATGACAAACACATGCAAATTAACATCTTTAAAGTGCAAAAAGGGGGCAAAAATGCTTTACCCTAGCAATGAGTTTTATAAACATGCGGTGAGAGAAAAAGCTTCCACAAACAAACTGTCCCTCATAACTCTGAAAATGGTACAAAAGTTCATTGATACGCAGTTAGGCTATGGAAATAGAATGTGAAAATATTAAAACCTACTAATATAGTTTGATCTTACATATCTGCAACTTTTATGAAGCTAAAACTATACGTAAACAAAAAAAATCAA
>JAUBOD010000810.1:430169-448347 GCA_032353885.1 Nothura maculosa
AACCTACTAATATAGTTTGATCTTACATATCTGCAACTTTTATGAAGCTAAAACTATACGTAAACAAAAAAAATCAAAAGTGCAAATGTTGGTCAGTGAAAGTCACTTTGCATCATGAAGGAGAATTTCCTGAAATGGCACAAAGCCAACAGAAATAAAACAGACAATGCCTGCATCACCTGCCACTTTACTCCATATAAAGGAATGAGGACAGGGGGACAAGAGTTATTTTTGCTATTTCCAGTACTTTGTTGATGTTGGGTCACAGAGAGTGCTTGTACTAGAGGCACAGGATATTGTTGCCCTCACTCTGCAATTTCAGCTTGATTTGGAGCATTGCAACCTGCACCCATGGACACCTTTAATGTATTTTCCACTGCAAGTAGCTAGCATTTCTTTTCTGTACTTCCATCAAATAGCAGAGTGTATATAAAGAGAGGCAACTTTATGGCAGTATTTTTCTCTCACACATAGTATCACTGTCATCTGAACAAAGCACATTTTCCCCTCTTTCTCTTAAAATTATGTCTATTCATAATCACAGAGCTAGTGAAGTTAAAACTATAAAAGAACTATTACATTATTTAAACTATCCTTTTGCTAGTGCTGTGTTTCAGCTTATAAATTATTTCCTTTCTTGTTTCAGTGTTTCCTTTTTTGTTTTAATATTTCAAATCTAATTGTTATCATTATGCAAAAGCTGTTTCTCTTCTTTCACCCTAAATTTCCATTTTCTTAATTTCACACTTTCATATCCATTTATAATTTCTAAGTCATTTTTTTCCAAGAAATTACAGCTTGTAGACAGACAAACTGTCTTTCTTTGTCTTGAAGAAACATAGCAACAGAGAGACCAATTTAATCCCTCTTTGTAGCAAACTATTCTTCTGTAAAGTTGTAAAGCAACAAAAGTCTTCATACCATAGGTAGGACTAATGCTTTGATAAGTCAAGGCCTGGCTGGCATGAGATCTAAATTTTACCTTTCTTTGGTCACAAACACAAATTATTACATCTTTCCATCTAAATCTTACCCTTTGTACCAAACAGATTATTTGTTAATATTTTATGAATGACACGTGCCATGATTTTGTCATGAACCCAGAACCCTTTTTCAAAAGTCTGGAAAAAAAGGTTGATTTTATTTCATTTCATCAAAGCATAGCTAGTGTACAAGCTGCTGGAGCATCACATTCTGTCATGCTCTGGAAAGCAAGGGAGTCTCTTTATCTCCATATCATCTACATTTGTAATGGCAAATCTCTTAAAAGTAATATATTTTGACAAAAAGGTAAGGAAATTTCACATAAAAACTTGCCCTTGTGATATCAACTGAAACAGGCAGATCTGGAACCAATTTATTGAGTGCAAATTACTGTCAACTTTGCTTGGAATAACAAAATGCTCCAGAGATTTCTGAGATGTGTAGCCATAGGGATGTGTCTGGCTACATGAGGATTTTTATATATTTTTTAACACTTCTTTCAGCTTAATCAGATACACAAATGCACAACTTAGTACTCAGGGAAATTATGTGAATTTGTCACATTGCCTGAAGGACTTTGGGATCCATGAACCAATGAACAGATTACATTGAACCATGAATGTAATTTCTTCATCTGTAACACATAAAATACACATATTTATCATATTAATGTTTGCAGATCTGTGAATACTAAATAATTCTACTGGAATTTAGTTGAGGTTATTCATTATACATTAATAATATTCTCTTTATGTTCTGTAACAGTGAAACAGGGTATAAGTTGTGTATATATGAAAAGGAATGTAACAGGTAGAGTTGATAAATTTTCCTGCTGAATTACATGTATCTCCTAATTGTAGCAATTCAAAATTCACAGATTTTAACACACAAACACAGACAAAGCGGGAGCATGCAAGCTATAAACACATTCTTCAGGGATTAAACATTGATGTTTGTCTTCTCTGTTGTTTTCTCTTGTCCCTAATGATTTGAGAATTGGTATAACAAAATGCCTTTGGAATGAAGACTCAGAGAAAGTTATGTTCTGTGAAAATATTTAAAAACTTTGGTTGGAGAACTGCATAATGTATAAGAAAAGCAGAAGAAGTGTATTTTTGGAATAATATTATGATATATGTCCACAACAAAAGCTTTTATTTCCATTAGTTTCAATAATATATGTGAAATATCAAAACTGGAATGAAGAACTTTAACTTTTTTTCAATCTCAAAAGTTTCAGTCAACAAAAGAAAACATGAAGAAAAAGAATGACCACATAGAAATTCAAAGCGATTTCACTTTGTTCTAGAAAAGCAAAAATTTGCATTTTCATTTGGCTATATTTCCCCCTCACCTCCCACAAATAAAAAAGTTGGTTTCAACAATGATCCATCAATACATGTTTTAAGCCTTTATTTCCATCCAGGACAATGAAATCTCCTTGTTTATTGCAAGTATATTCATTCAGTTTTAAATGCCAACTCATATTGCTGAAATACACCGAATCTGCTGTCCTTGGTACTGTCTGTTTTCAAGTGATGAGAGAAGAAACACATCTTTCTTCAGTGAATTATAGGACATCTATGGATAATTATAGTGGTTCACGTAGTATAGAAATCCTTTTCTTATCACCCTTGAGCATTTCTGCCTTACAATGCACTTCTGTATCTCAGTCATCGCATTTATTTTTCACCAAGGCCATCAAAGTGTAGGCAATTTGAAGTTGAATCTCCAACTTATTTTCTTAAAGAGGTAAAATGTCTTCACACAGAAGTAACACTGATTGTTTAAAAAGCTTAGCCTAGTTATAAAATAAAATATTAAACCTATCAATTATAAAATAATTTTACTAATTATTTTAGGAAATATTTTCCCAATCTACATATCTAAATATCCACATTATATTTCAATTGGGTATATGCTTGCTCGAGTATAGGCATGATGTATAAGATCATGATTTTAAACAGAAAAGAATTAATGGTTTACAAAAATGATCCTTTGCTGTACAAAAACATGAGAGTATAGGTAAGCATTTTTTTATACTCTGGGTTGCAACCCTGCAAAAATATACTCCGAAATATGAGTCTCACAAGGCTTGTAAGATTTTCAGCTTTTTGGATTAACTACAAGGCTGCATAATTAAAAAGTCTGGACAAGACTGGACTCAAACTGATCTTATTAACATTTGTAACTCCTTGGCCTTGCTGCAGATCTGACCATCAGCAGGAGGTTATAGCTGTGCCTGGGCTCACAGCTTCTTCAACGGGAATGGATTCCGCTTGCACATCTGACCAGTCACAGGTCAAGCTGTAGGACTATGTGGTGTTTAATTGACAGGTAACACAGAGAATTTTGAGAAGGGCAGAGGAGCTTAATTAATGCAATAGGATCTTAAGAAGATATTGTATGAGCCTGCAAAATGGGAAATGAGGAGAAAAATAAACTTACTTTAAAACACATTGTTTATCTAAATATTGGTCCTCAAAATTCTACACAAAATTAACCCAGTCAGGAGCAAAGTGCCTATCAGCATCTTTCAGAATCTGCAGTTCTGGATTGTCTTTTAATTTGAAGCAAGCCAAACTGGCATCTCTAGCTTAAGGTAACTGGAAAAGAAGTAGAAATATATATGTGTATATATGTACCTTATTAATATGAGGGACTGCAAGGACTGTACCACTTCTATTTAAAAAATAAAGAATATTTCCCCAAATAGCAAAGATTGTTTTCACATCACGGGAACAAAAAACAGAGTAAGTTTACAACACTTTTAAAATAGCAAAAATCAGAAAAAGGTAACAAAGCCTAGAATTTTTAGTGGCAATAGTTGAAAAGGCTTTTTTTCCCCATAAGATCTGTAAATAATGAATATTTAGGAACCCAGAGAACAAAGTATTGTATAAAAGATTAGCCTTGAGATGCTGATAAGGAAACCTTGCTAAACATTATACGAGCCATTTCAGTTTATTGAAATCCCAAAGCTTTTTCAAAAATAAACATAATGTCCCCTCCCTTAGTCACTCAGCAAGTGCCAGTAGTGCAAAGTACAATATGCAATAAATAAGATACTGGCCAGAAACTGGTAAAGCATGTCAGATGCACTTGTTTATTTTATAGCAGGTAACAATGCATATGCATAAAGAAATACGCCTTCAGTTTTTAAAGGCTTATGCTAAAACCTCACCCATGATAAATTGAATTTGTATTCAGTGCATCCACTTTTAAAAGCATAAAAATCAGAAATGGCCTCAAGGACTTAAACCTGTAGGCCATGCTATCTTAAATCTGAGACATAGCTCCTTTAAGTAGCCCTTCAACCTGATGGAAATGTTCATATAACATTAAAATCTCACAGTCAAGAGCTGCTTAATATTAACATAACACAGAAAACCATCCAATCTGTCTTTCAGTATCTTTGGGATCTAAGACACCACAGAGGAAGAAAAAAAATGTTATCATTTTCAGGAGATAGTACTTGATTTCTATGTAAACACCAAAACCTCCGGACTGGCTATTGACAGACAATGCTGGGCAGCATTGCATGAGCTACTCATATACAGAGTATATCAAAGAAAGTGAGGCAAACCTTGGTGAACATGAGGTTGCTGAGAGGCCGGTTTGGCAGAGCCTCAAGAAAAGTTATAGCTGCAAAGCCACAGGCATGGAGTGGAGCCCCTAGTCAGTGCAGAGCTGAAGGATGAAGATGTGGTAGATGGGTAAAGATTAGTTGAACTTGATATTTTTTCCCCCAGAAATCATTTATGTCAAAAATCAGGATAGTTTGTTATTTCACTATCAAACTGAAAGCACTGAAAGTAAATGTATTATTCATGGTTGTTTATATAAACTTTACAGGTGTTTTATCACAATATTTTCTCTTCATCTAGCATAGTAATTGGTGGGGATTTTTTTTTAAATTTTGCTTCCAAAAGAAGGAAAGAATCACAGAAGGAGAAAAGATATTGCCTCTGGAAGTGGGAGGGTAAATCGTGCCTGCTGAGCTCAGAAGTCAGCAGAAGTAGCGTCCTGGGTGCCCTGCCTCTTGCAAGAGCAAGTATGTGCTTTCTTTAAGAGTGAGAAATTCATAGCCTCCAGATACCAGTGACTTTCGCACTTACAGACCCCATGCCTTTCTCTCAGGCAGCATTTTGCCTATGTGAAAGCAGGTGTCTCTGGTTCTCAGCTCCTGCTGTCTGTATCAGTAGCCAATTCCTGCTGAGTTTGGAGCACTACTTTTCTTTTTTTTTAACTTCAAGCTCTGAAGATAATATAAAGTCTGATTAAAATAAGCCTAAACTGCTATAAAAAAAATCCAAAATAAATTATCAATCAAAGCAGACATTTCTGCACAGAGAAGGAGACCATACTATGCTAGTACTCGCTTCTTGATTTATGAGGCTAAATTACAGAGGATGGGCTACACAGTACCAGTTAATGTATTGCTCATCTTAATTGTGCAAACAGTGTTAGCAAGGTAAAAGGAGGAGGCCCTGCTCCTCCTGCTCCTAACTTTAGTGCAGATGCAATCATAGCACAGCATTCAGGGTGCTCTAAGAATAGCAGCCACATCCCCAGAGGTAGCTAGGTGATCGTCATCCTGTCTCCCCTCTATAGCAAGTAAATTTAGAGCTGGGAAAAGGAGCAGATTTTTATTTGTGAGCTGTAAATATTTTTACCTATATATTTTACCTGTAGGTTTAGCTAACAGCTGTACATATTTAACTGTGAGCTGGAGTGGTGAAAAAACATATAGCGTTTAGCAAAGTCTAAGGTAATTAGGAGCCAGAAAGCAATTGGTGTGTTGACCTTGGTATTTGCTCTATGTTGAGTCCAAACTAGAGATTCTCATTTCGGCAGTAACTAGAAGTTCTCAGCGATCCAGCTGTGGGAAAGTCTCTCTTTGGAGAAATGCTACAAAAGCATTTGCTCACAGAATTCTGGTGTGTTTGGAAACAGACCACGGTGATGACTTCACTTTCAGGTTCTCATAGATCAAGGAGACATGTACCATGAATAATTCTGTTTTACAGACTAAAACACTTCCTTAAAGAACCTAACAGGCAAATTTGTTTATAACTGCAAGTTTATAAACACACATGCATATAAGTCTGTGAGCTGAAGTCTATCAGTTAACCTGAAACATTTTATTTTTGTGTTTTCAGAACACATTAAATGCATGCTTATTAAATTTCTCTTCAGAACAGCTTTTGATGAAGGCATTCCACACACTACATAGCACTGACTGATTAATGCACCGTCAAACTCTGAACCTGCTCACACCACAGCAGTGAGTTAGGTGGAAGTGCAGAAATGAAAGGATTTGATCAGTTTGCCTAACACTGTTTCAGTAGACCCTATTTCATTACCGACTCCTTTGGCTTCTGTACCAGAACTTGCTAATCTTAGATTTGAGGAACCACCCCATCTTCAGACTCCTGCAGAGCTTTTCCTTTATCTTCCTGTCAGCCTGTCTCCCTAAGCAATTTGTAGCAACTGACCTTCACTTACTTAGAAATCAAACCAAATAAAGATATTTACTAACCGTTTTGTCTCTTTGAAGACTAGCAGACTATCTCTGTCAAACCAAAGTTTGCACCTTGTGAAAAAACAGAACTGCTGACACTAAGAAATGGCAATATTGTCCTTCACTTGTGTCTTGGGAATGCTGACAGGGATGGATTGCACTCTTTGCTTAGTTATTTATTTAATTTGTTTAGCACACAGCCTCCTATTAAGTTAATCAGTATAATACTATAGGGACTTTTCATAACTCACCACAATTATGCAGTAAAAGAATCTCAGTGACCAGGGCATCTTGATCAAATAATGCAAACATAACACAAAATTATATTAAAATTTTAATGTTCAATAATTTTCATCAGTTTTTTAGATGAATAGATTAATGTATAGTAATTTTAAATCTGTCATAACTTTCTGTAAGTTTCTAAGTCACTCAAAAAAAGTTCATAAAAACTCCACCTAATCTTCTCAAAAATCCTTTCTTTGCACTTTTCTTCATTATTATAGATACTTAATTAATAGAGTAAACTAGCAGATAAAATATTGAGTGAATTTTATCAGTTATTATTCTCTAAAGTACTACTAAATGTGCTCTAGATATCCCTGCTTGAGCAGTGGAGTTGGACTAGACAATCTCGAGAAGTTCCTTCTAACCTTAACCATTCTGTGATTCTGTGATTCTGTAAATCCCTCAAATACTGCTACAGTGTGTCCTGTTCTATAAAAATGCCTTTCATATTTTGTTACAGGTCATAACAGAGTTTGAAAATTATGGCAAGATTATTTACAAAATCATAATCAGAAGTTAAAACCAATCTGTTATTTTTTATGTTAATTTAAATGCATACAAATGCAGTCATTTAATATTTTTTATTGTTTTTTAAACAATTATGTACCAAATGATATTCCCTTAAAACTGCCCATTTTAAACAACTTACACATAAGCTTTTGAAAACTAAATTTAGCTATACCATTTTTACCTTGAAAAATAACTTGTAGAATATATTAAAGTAGCAAAAATAGCCCAAGTAACAAAAAGATAGGAATGACTGCTAGATAAAAAGGATCAGTATTGAGGAGCTTAAACTAAGATATCCTTTACAGTGGAAACCAGTAAAGACTTTGATGTTTTGCTTAACTTTAGGCTGTAACTTTCAAATATTTTTGAATTTTCATAATGCGTATTATTTTTCCTCTCTGTCTGCTTTCCCGTTTCAGATCAAATTGCATTCACCTTGTAAGGAATACAAGGACTAGTTTTCCTCTTACCTTGTAACAGTTCTTTATGAAGGTTGTCCAGAAGTAAACTAAACACTGCAATCAAACAAATGTTGAGAGCATGGGCACAGAAAGAAAACAGAAAACAACTCTGTTTTGTTGCATGAACTAACATGAAAGCATGTTAGTGCTTTCCATAGTAAAAGTTCTCTACCCCAAAGGCACTTAAGTCTATGTTTCCTTTATACAAAAACTCAACTGAATTTTGAGAAATCACTTCCATGAATAAAGTTAAACTTGTACACAAATCTGCATGGAGGTCAACACATTCATTTTCTTTCCATTTTGGGACATGTTAGTTTTCCAAAATGTCTGTGAAAATATCCCAGATATTTTTGCACCCAATACCATAACTCAATACTAAAAGTGCCACCAGTTAAAGCAGAAGGATAAAGAAAGAAAGAGGTTTTGTTCCCATTTCCATTGTTATCCCCTGCCTGGGCACCTCAGTTATGTATGTTAACCTCTTTGTGTCTAGAGAATAAAAATCACGCTAGTGACAACTCTTAAAGCACTTAAAATTTATAGTAAAAACACTATTATTCAATACAGAATCATATTATTGAATGAAGAATGAAGTAGGTCAAAGAGAAAAAAAATAAGGTCAGATTGAAAAATGAGCCATTTCAATAAAACAATTAGGGAAAAGAGAGTAAAATAATGCAAATCTGCTTCATTTGCTATATTTGGAGGTTTTTTCATGTATGAAAATCCAACTGAAATGGCATGCTTATACTCTCCATCCACCCTTCCTATGGCAGAGAGAGGCAAAAACTATAACACTTTACATGGAATAACATTTTTGTTGGCAACACTACAAAAATAACAAACACTGCAAAAAAAAATAAGAAAAAGGAGCTCTTAATTTAAACTTTCCTGTAGTTCTATAAGAGTCTATATGCATTCCTTATGGTGGTAACTTAACACATCTGTATTATCCCTACATAAGGATAGATATGATAAAAACAGTACATTGCCAGGGTTGTCTATGATTACATCTATAGCGTACTTTAAGACATTTCAAAAAATCAATACCTTATGAGATATTTGTTCTCTTCAGCCCTTCATGCCCACCTTTGCATAACCAAGGCACATCCACACAGTGCATAAAACAAGGAGCCTGTAGGAGACAATATCACATTCATTTACTTTCTGACAGGATTTGAAATATAAGGCAAGAAAACATATGGGTTTTTTTGTATTCATCCACAGAGCTCATGGCCAAAGAACAGTCCTGAGCTGATAGATACCACATGACTTGGAACCAGCGTCCCAGACATCAACATTCTGTGGTTCTGTGTTTCTTCACAGCAACTGCTCGAGGTATGAGAGGACTCCATTGACTGTCCGCCTTCAGCTCCGTAATGAGCATTGACTGCTATGTCAGGAAGGAAGATAAAGACCAGAAAAAAGCCAGCATCAAGAGAACAGTTTCTATCAGTAAAACAGAACTTTCGTCCTTTGAATTAATTTGTAGTAAAGGTATATGGCCCCAGACTACAGAGGATCCACCAAAGAAAGGCAAAACTCAATTTGTTCCTCCAGGTTTGCCTGCAAATCAAGACCAGATTTGTACACTCAGTATACAACTAACCATGAGACGTGGGACAACAAACTTTCTTTAGGGAAAAACAAAAATAACCCCTTCTCTTGGCAGAGTCTCTGGAGCATTCACTGCAGAACTGGTCCAAGACAAATCTGTAAAAATGTTTGCCTTAAATGAGTACTTGAGGCAGAATGCAACCACCAGTCACCTTAGTTAGAGGATTTGTGAACATGATGAGCTGCAAACCAACAACAGTATTCTAAAGCCAAAGACAATTCCTAAGAATTCCTAAGAGTGTAAGTTTCTGTTCCTCTGAGTCACTGTTTGGAAGATGCACAAAACTGAGATAGAACTAAGAATACTTAACTTTCTATCTTCTGTTTCTTTCTATTTTTCTTTCTTTTTTTCTTTCTTTTTTCCCCTTTTTCTCCCCACTATAGGAATATAATTAATAAAAACACCCAGGGCAAAGGAATTTGGAACAGGAACTAGATGCTGTCTTGGAAGACAGCCCAGATGATTTGTCGAGAGGGAAGAGAGAGTGGTGTTCTACAGCAAAAGGTGGGCACAATCTTGCTGTTGCATGGTTGTCCCCACGGTTCTCTTTTTTGCATACTCTAGACTCTGCACTCACAGCTTTGGTATCACATTTGAAAATGCTAATAAGTGAAGCAGTGTAATATAACAGTGTAGATGCAGCTAGTGGGAATATCTATGGAGTCAGACACTGTTTGGTGAGAACAGGGATAGAAGAATAGATGTGAACTGCCTGGTAGCATTCAGTAGGTGCTAATACTGTGAATCTATGTGCTTTTCAGATCCTTTAAATGTACACAAATAACTCAATCCTTTAAAAATATCTTTTTCATCAACAGTGCTTTGCAGACTGTACAGGAAAATTCACCAGAGTAGTTTTATTCTTTTTTTTTTTTAACCTGACCAAAGAAATGTGCTCTGTTTAGCTTGTGTCTCTTCAGTACAGAAACTGTGAATTCAGCAGCCATCAGTTTATTTCTCCATAGCTATAGCTTAGTCAAGAAGCAACTGTTAAATCAATCAATGAAGTACAATAGCTGCTAATTTTATGATGTGGGCTGAATATGCGATGTTCACTTTTCAACTGTTGAAAATCTTTGAAAAAATGCAAAAAAAATCTAATGTTTCCTTAGGTAAAATATTTTTGAACTACTTTTTAAATTATTGTTATTTTCCAAGGAATCATATCTCTTTTCCTCCATCTGATTTAACTGGTAACAACAAGGAAATGAGTATATTCCACAGGTGCCTCTTTATTCCAAATTCAAAAATTTTGCCTGTAAGTTTATATTTACTCTACTGCTAACCAGCTGGTAAAAGAAAAAAAAATTGAGCAACTTTTACCTTACAAAATGATAAGTCAAGATAAAAATGAGAAAATGTCTTCCTTTAATATGAAAAAAAACAGATAAATTAAAATGTCATCTGGAAAAAATAAATACTTCATGAAAAATTGAATGGAAATGCAGTGGAGCATGCTATGACATGCTGTAAAAAGGATAAAATGCATGAATGCGTTATCTCTCATCTGGTTTATTAAACGGCTTAATGACAGAAAGATTAACAATTTCACTGTGAATAAATGTTTATGATTTATAATTGCTTTCTAAAGAAAAGAGATTTAAAATTATTTTATTTTGTTACTAAACTTCTCTTTTATTCACTTCTCTTTGCACCAAGTAGAATTTTAAAGTTTTCTAATTAACACTTCGTGCCAAAAAATATGACAGGAAGAAAAATCTATATGAACATTTAAAAATGTGTTTTCATATGTGAAATGACTTCTATATTAAAATGACAGAGGTAGGACTTCAGTGCAAAAGTTCAGCCTGATAATTAATGCCAGCTGGTACCACACAAGACATGGCATCTATATTCTTATTTCTAAGTGCCTAAAAGCAGTTGCTCTATTATAGCTAATTGCTCATATAATAACGACTGGGCTGAAGAAAAATGTGCAAATGCAGAATCATGAAATATAAAGAGTTAACTAACCAATAAACCAATTGAGGTAATATTCATCACAAACCAAACCTTTTAAACTACCGAAATATGAAATTATGGAAAAGTTTCTCCCCTCAATAAGTTACATTTAGAGCATTTAGAGTGTGGACATTATTACAGATAATAAAATGTGCATCTAACTGGCAAGACCTTTGCTTGTTCTGCAAGTATCAGGCTATTCTGCTCTCAACTGGACATTTGCAGCTGTGGCCATGTAGGCGAATGAGTAGTTTTATTGTATCTCATGAATATTTTTAAATTTTATTCTAGCATAGCAAAAATTGCTTCTACAGCACTTCTCAGATTTTAACAAGATATGTCTCTGGCCCCAGTGGGACACAGCTTAAAAGAAACTTGTCAAGACACGTTGGAAAACAGTACCTCAGGAAAGGAGAAGAAGGCAGAAGAGTGCTGCATTAATGAAGACTAGCAGAGAGAAGAGACTGTACCCAATATATACTCAAGACTTTATATGAAACATCAGGGAAAAAGACATTGACTCCTGTAGGTCCTTTTACTTCAAAAGCTGGGAGAGTAGTTGTAAGAAGGCTTCATCTAAGCTGGTACATTGGCCATGGATCTCCTCACCTTAGATATATCGTAAATCTTCCAAGCCCTGAGAGCCCCCTGGATTTCTGCAAGGGTATAACCATCACCCCTAACTGCAACAGGGGAGCCAGCCCCCTCCAGCATTGCCAGCCCTGCCTATCCGACAGCCCCACAGCCTGGTAGTTTCTTGGTGGAAGGAATCTCAGAATAGTTAAAAGATTGTCCTGGATAGGTTCAAAGGCTGTGTTAAATACCGTGTTTTACTAAAAACAGGTTTCCAGCACGGAAACATTATAAAACATCTGACTCCTATTCAAATTACAGACAGGACCAGACAGTGAGAAGAATAACCCGTAAAGAAACTGAGGAATCCAATATAAAATTATTTCTCCTAGCCTACTTTCCATTGTAGGAGAGAGAATAAATAAGGTTCCTCTCACAGAACTTCAGGCATTTACATCTGAACAGAGAAAATGGCAACTACCAGCATGTGAGTCATCTCATTTACTTCAGTGATCTACTGAAAGAATAAATGAATAGTAGTCTAGAAGCACCTGTTTCTGTTTATTGACTATAAAAGGAGACTAAACAGCTCAGATACAGACATCTAGGTTTAAGACATCTTCCATCTGTCTTCATTTTAGCCATCTGTCCAAACTGGAGAGATTACTTCCACCCCACATTTAACTGATGGGCCACAGTTTTCTGAGAAACGGAGGAAAGAAAGGCACTGAGAAATCACCTTCATAATGTAGAAACAATTAAGGGAGAAACCTTCTTCTTAATTGTCAGCCGTTTCCAAGTAAGTTATGAAAACTGCTATCCAAATAAACGGTATCTTTTACCTTGACTTATCTTTTTGCTTAACTGGAGATGCACTGAGGAGTTAGAACTCAAAAAGTGATTGATAGACTGGAAAATTTGAATACAGAAAATATTCTTATTTTATAAACAGCTTATGAGAAGGTCATAACACAGGAGTAAAAGAAGTGAAGCAGAGGAGAAATACTAAGCAGCGGAAATAGGTAGTTGAAAGGGTGAAATGAGTGCAGGAACTATTAGGAAAAAAAAAAAAGATTAGACAAGGCTCTGCGCTCTGTAAATGGAATGAAAGGATTGTATTATATATGCTAAGAGAGAAGCCAGTGAAGGGATATAAAAAAGAGAAGAGATGAGATTAAAGCAGCTTCTTGTCAGTCTGTTTGAATAGCACATTTTAGTAGTGTCATCATGAAATATTTCTCAGTCTCTCTCTCTTACAAATCTGCATGTTTAAAATGGATGTAAAATAGAAATATGATCATATCTAAATATTTAACTGAAAATGTGCTAGTGACTTTTCTTCAGCTCTGTGACACTTTTGAACATATAGCAGGATGTAAGTGTTTTGCATTTGATGGCCTTTTTTCATACAGGGACCTACCCACTTTTAAAAGTCTTGTAAAATATACACGAAAACAAAACAGAGACAAAAATCTAATTCTAATAAACAAAGATATAAAACAAAATTCTGGAAAATTGACATTATAAATATCAAAATTGTTTAAATTAGTTGAAAACAGGCATGGGGCTCCTACTTTTGACATCATTGCACAGCATCTAGTTTGACAAAAATAATACCCTCATGCAATATAGACATTCATAATCTGTTTTTTCTTGACAGTATAAGCATTCAGCCAATGCATTCTCTTGCCTACATGTATACATCTATATATAGCATGTATAGATACTACATATATTCATATATACATAAATATACAAGTGTTTATTTTGATGAGCACAAATACCAGTATATTCATGAATGCTAAAATGTGAATTTGTAAAAACTAATCTTTCAGGTCATTTCAGACACCTCATACCATCCCAGTAGATATATTTATATTAGGAAATTGCATGTGGTTACATGTGATGTAACAGGCGAGGAACTAAAGTGATAAAGCAGGAATGTACAAGAGATTCTCAGTGAAAGGAACCAAGTTCTGTTCTTATTTTTACAGGTATAAACTGTAATATCTGAGACTAAGTTAAATTGTGAAATCAGAGTATATAATGCTTTTGATATCTACATATTGGACACCGGAAATTTCCTTTGATATCTAACATTGATTTGTGATTTATATTCATGTGATTTATAATATTGATTAGCCATTTCATTGGAGAGACCAAGACTAAGTAAGTTTTGAAGCTGAATTACCATCTAAAATAAATGAAATGAGTAGCTATGTCAGTCTGAAGGAAACAATACTGAGGCACACATTCTGCATCTGTTGCAAGCCTCCTAAGTTCCCTTAACTTCAGCATTGGTGACTCCCTGGGCCTAATTCCATGCTGATTAAATCAGCATAGATCTGCTGACTTCAATGACACTACTTAAATTTACCGTGCTTGTAGTCAGCAATAGTTATAGAGAACAGAAGTTTCCGCAATCCTAATAAATTATTCACCAATATTTTTTAGCTATATAATTTCAGTAAAAGGTCTAGAACTCAGTGATTAGCCACAGTGAAATAACAGATTCAAGTGTGCGTATCTCAAAGTAAGAAAAATAAAAGATAGATTTCAGATGGCCAGAAGATGTGGCCAAATGCAAACAGACATTACTGTCCGGGACATTGCCAGAATTTAAGAAAGAAAAAGACATATATCCCTTAGCAATAGATACAATACATTCAGGATAGACGGTATATATTGTGTTAGAATTTAATTCAATTTTTTTTTGTTGTCCAAGTCTGGTTATGCAGTAGATGGTTATATAAACTCATGCACCTCTGTCATTTCAATACTTTAACCCACTTAAACATATATTTTTAACCTTTTATTTTTTTTCAACTGTTGGCATTCCTTTCTTGTTCCTGATAATCCAGGAATTATCTTTCTTGCACTTTGTCATATTTTGCGTAATGCAGTCAGAATATGCCTCTCAGAATGATGACAGCCAGCAGCCACCCTTATCCTTTTACAGAAATACACCACATTTTCTTCAAGCATTCTGCCATTCAGGAATATAAGTGTGTTCCTTTCCTGTCAATGTGCAGTACACAGTACATATCAATAGCACGATTGTATGCTCATATAGTTTTTACGCTAGAATAATGCCTATCATGTGAGCTAAATTATTGCCAAGATGTACCTTTCTGACTCAGAAGTTACATTTCTTGAGAATAGTAAATGCTTCTGTTTCACAAAAATTGCACACCAAGAGCATTTTAAAAGACTAACACGAAGGCTACCTGTAACATACATGCCATTGAATTCCAATAAGCTAAATTTCTTAATAACTATCACAGTCATATGTTCATTCTGAAAGCTTGAAAATTAATCTTTGAGTGATATGTTCACAACTGTTTCCAACAATTACAAAAACTTTAGAGGCTTGTAAAACTCTGTACTGTGAACTATAAACTATAAACTCATGGTCTTCTAAGAAGTCCTATCAATTTTAGTTAGCAGCATTCCACGTTCATGTTCACAGCTATGAGTGGGTGATGTTTTCTCTTTTTCAGATATGTTTATAATTGTCTCAGATGTCAAAAGTGTATAGAAAGTAAACATTACTGTACAAACAAATCACTTCAATGAAACAGCTTACTCTGGCTTTCCATCATTGCAACTGAGTAAGGGATTTGGCCACAACAGATTACCTTCAACTTATTACATTTTTACCATATTAAAAAATAACTTCTTCTGAAGTCATAATGTATAATGTTTTTACCTATATGGGTTTATTCTCAATTACAAAACATTCCTTTACCTGAAGACGACCTTTCCCACGTTCAGCCAAATCACAGATAACAGACAGTTATAGCATTGCTCATTCTTTTTTAAAAACACTTGAGGAAATGCAGCAATATTAAATATGTATTGTGGTTACACTTCATTTTCACATGTACAAAACCCACAAAACAATCATCTTGAGTAAAAAGACCTTGAGAACTACCTTCTCGGTACCACAATGATCTGAATCTTGATTAAATACTTAAATTTTGAAATATATCCACTCACTTTCAGCAATTACAGGCACTCAGCCAATGTTTTCAAACTGAAAAAGTGATAGATTGACATTCTGAAGTCCCAACTACTCCAATTTATAACTGATTCCAAGATCTCTGGACTTGCCTAAAAATTTGCCTCTCAATCTCTCAGTAATAAAATACTCAAAGAGAGTGAAGATCAAAACAGTTATGCTAAACCAAATGGAAGGTTTATCTAGCCCCAGATTCTGTCTAGTAATGACTCTAATAAATGCCATGGCAGGAATAAAAACAGGGCAAGGTTCCCACTTACATGCTTCTAATCTCCAGTTATTTTTAGTTCAGGGAAATTTCTGAACTGGAATGATATTGTAAATGTATGGACATACCCAGTGCCTTTCTCTCTCATGTGCTAGTGCTATCTCCTTCTGAATCCATGACAATTTAAAATTATCTGCCTCATCCTTTGGCAATGAGTTTCAAATGTCTATTGCCTACTGCATAAAAAATCACTTCTTCTGTTTTAAGCCCTTCTAGCTTTATTTGAGGACCCCTTTTCCTTTTGGCAGAAGAGACTAATGACAGTAACATTCCATGTTTTCCCAGTCTCCAGAACCAAAGAGATTATGGACTGCAGCAAGACACCCTTATTTTGTTTCTAGTTTAGGATATTTTTTCTGCATATTGCATTGGATAAGCATCAGGAATCAAGTTATTCAGAAATAGGTCTCTGTCAAATAATAAAAAACTAGAACATCGCCTTTAACCCTAACTGAAAGCTACTGCCCTTTTGATGGCTTAAAAACTTTATGAGAAGTAAAAATTGTGTTTTAAAAACTTCCAATGAAGGCATTTGATCCCAAGCCTCTCTTTTAAGCTCATATCTAACAGTTCTTAAGCTCTTACTTAATCACTTAAGATATTACTTAAACAAGATTCTCCCTCAGTACCTTGGCCAACATAATGCAACAACATAATAGCATAACAAAACAAAGAGATCCAACATAATAATTCAATGAAAAGGCCAGCATAATAAAGCAAAGTGATTATAGGTGCAGGGGACAAACCATGAGGAAATTTTGCATCCTAACCACTAAGCTCTTACTAATAGCAGAAAATACGCTCAAGAGAAGACTCTCAGTCTTTCATTTTCACTAATGTAAGAAAAAAAAAATAACATTGTAACACAAGAAACTATCTTTAACACGCTTGTGATTAGTCATCTCAATGATACACAGAGTGCATAAAATCACTCTCCTTCAGACTACATAAACAAAATGAAGGGCATTAAAGATAGATCCAGCATTAACACTGAATTTCTTACTTTTTAGTAGAGTGAGCCAATATAATACAGTCTTTCCATTTTTATCACAGTTCAATTTGATTAATGACTAGGCAATATTTTAGAGTAGATTAATAACATCAGAAATGAAAGGGCATTTTTTAGATATTTGTTCTTCTCCTCATATAAAGAGGATTTCAATGCATTTAGATAATTAACATTAAAAGAGTGGCCTTGTTTTTATTTTGATCATTGCATAAATATTCTCTGATTATTTTGCTTAGGATATATACTTCATGTAAGGACTGCAAATAGTTCTTTCTAGCTTTACAATCACATAAGGGAACAAGTGGATGAAATCTTACTACTAAAGTATGTACAGGCATGAACTAGTTAGTTTTCTAACAACAGACATTGAACATGCAAGATATAAAATGCTGAACAGATTTCATAGATTTAAAGACTAGATGGAATTAGTCTAATCATTAAACAAGCAGGATACAAAGAACACTAAGTCATCTACCAAGGCTGTTGGCAATGCAAATACATCTCAGCATCCACAGAAAATGCAACTGAAGAAGCGCAAACTCAGGAAGGATGCCATATCATGGCATCTGGTCAAAATTAAGAACAGTAAATATTTAAATGCAATTGCAATTTAAGGGCAAAATAAATCAAATAGAACAGCTCAAATAGAAAATGATTTTATGATGCATAATGGAAGCACAGTAAAAAAAGAAAGTTATCGAAAAAATGATAAATCGATAAATAAAAGAGCAGTAGCTTACTACAGATTATGTCAGTCCTGTGATGAATTTTACTTTGTATGTAAAACATTTAATGAAATCCCATGGGAGAATGCTGGCCAGGATTGGGATATTAATTGTGTGTTTTTGGAAAAAAAAAAAAGGGAAGGGAAAAGGAAAGGGAAAGGGAAAGAGAAAGGGAAAGGGAGGAAAGGGAAAGGGAACGGGAACGGGAAAGGGAACGGGAAAGGGAAAGGGACAG
>JAUBOD010000810.1:448387-473866 GCA_032353885.1 Nothura maculosa
AAAGGAAAGGAAAGGAAAGGAAAGGAAAGGAAAGGAAAGGAAAGGAAAGGAAAGGAAAGGAAAGGAAAGGAAAGGGATGATCATAGGCCTATAATCCAACAAAGCATGTTTGCAAATGACAAAACCTAAAGAAATCATTTCTCAGAACATCTTTAGTTACTTCCTGAAGCGGTATAAACTTAAGAGACTATTTTGAGAAATTACACCTTCCTTGGAATATGTAAAACAGCCTTAAATCCATCAGTTCAGTTTGATAATCTATAAACATGGTGTAAGAGCCATATGCAAGCCTGGTTTAGACATGGTTTTTCACTTAACAGGCAGAAAGAATTCAAAGGCTAGCAATACTTGAACTGATATGTAGAATAATCATAATATATCTAGGAAGAGAAAGATACTAATACTAATGCAGTGACATTGAACCTCGGACTGAGATATTTCAATAAAATGACGTTAGTGAAAAAAAAATCCCTAATATAGAAATTAAAAGCCATGAAGTCCTCAGATGTAGCTTTTATCTTGATATGAGAACTAAGAACACTCCCATTGATAAATAAACCTAGAGTCAGGGGGTGAGAAAAAAAAAGAAGGCAAGCAGAGTGAAATGAAAGAGTTTGAGCCATTTCTTGAGCTAAGCGGGGAACTGTCAATATCTGTAAAGGCAGCTCTCGTAAAACAAGGAAAATCCCCATAAGTTACAGCAGACAACAGATAAGAAGGAAAGCTGGATAGCAAAGGCAACTGCTGAAAATCAAACAGTTAAAACTATAAAGAACAAATGAAAAGAATCCTTTGAAATATGTCAAAAGCAAAATGCTTAGAAGAGTCACTGGGTCTTCTGGTAACATCAGAAAATAAAGGCAGCAATTAAGGAAGAGAAAGATGCTGCTATGAAGACAAATGATTTATTTGCATCAGTCTTCACGGTAGAGGATGTGAGTGAGATATCTACTCTTGGGTAATAAAAATGAGGTACTATCAGATGAAGAGGTGCTGGAAAAATCAATCATTTAAAAGTAGGAAGCCTCCAGAAGCAAGAATTCTGAACAAGAAGTAGTTGAGCTATGCAAACTAATTAAAAAACAACTCTTATACTGGAAGGTTAGAGAGTAGCAAATGCTTCACATATATTATAAAAGACTTTAGGATGATTCAGGGAATTAAAGATTCATAAATCTTACATCTGTACCTGGCAAATTAAAAATAAGAAAATAAAACACTCAGAAGATCATGAGATGATAGGTCTCTGCAAAAGCAGACAATGTCTCACTAATCTATTAGAAGGTTTTCAACACATCAATAAAGTACTGCAGTGGCCAAAGGAGAACCAGTTGACATCATTTATTTAAACTTTCTAAAGGCTGTAACAAAGTTTCTCACAAGAGAGTGATAAAATGCAAAGACAAAAGCAGCAAACTGAGGACTGCTGCTCAGTGCGCAGTAGCTATCAGAAGAAGGAAACAAGATATTAAAATGCATCTAGAACAGGACTGAGCATGATAAGGAAATACAATGTTATGTATATCAGTATCGCAGTTTCAGCTGAGCTACTTAGCATGTGCAGTGCTGGCTTCTGCATCTCAAAAAGATATCAGAAAACTAGAGAGAGCTGAGAAAAATGATGAGTGGTGAAAATCCTTAAAGAATGGTCCATTTTGTGGAGATAGATTGGGATATTTGTAATTATTTTAAAGGGGAAATTAAAGAACTGTGATAAAAATGCATGAAATAATCACCAGAAGTAGGCCAGGGTTTCATTTCTCCCTCTTTTAGTACAAGATCATAGTGACAGGCAACTAAATTGAAAGGGCAGCAAATTCCACAGAGGTAATTACGTATCTTTTGTTCATATACTATATACTGTGGGACTTGTTACTCTGCATCATTGCGCTAGAAAAATACAAGATTGAGAAGAGCTAAAAGTAAACATGGATAACATGAATGCATATGACTATATCAGTTAAAATAGTCCTATCAGAGTCTATACAGAACTAAGTCCTATGTAGAGACTTAGATCTACAGCAGATTAGGATGAAAGTTTATGAAGCTAGATTGAAAACACAAAGCAAAAAAAAACCAAAACCCAAAAACCTATTTTGGATTTTTTTGCACCTTCCTCGGAAACATTCATGGGCTAAATAGGCTTTGGATGGGCGTTAGGTGGTTTTTCTCCATGGCTTTTACGGATTTTGCTGCTTCTGGCCCAAAAAATGTGACTAAGTGACAATATCAAAATATTCAGACTACAAGTATAGTACAATTGAAAAAGATCTTGCAAAAGTCTTCATTGATGAGGCTGTACAAACAATCCAACAATCAGCGGGAAAAGAGGCGGTCACAAAACAACATTTTATGCTGAAAAGTCTGATGAAAACAAGCAATCAAACAAACAAATTGATATTTTCAATTAAATATTGTCAACTAAACAAGAATTTGCTAAAGTTTGAAAGGAGATGTTGTTTTCCAAGGAAAAGTCAATTTTTCAAAGAAAGAAATATTTATCTAAAAGTTTTCTATTTTTAAATAGATACTTTTTAAACACCCTTACCAGGACCTATGCTGTATATTCTTCAGCACCATCTACTGGTGCTGTATCATTAATTAACTACTTATGCAAATACAAACCACTTTTGCAATAATATCTAATTATAATCATAAATCTTACTCTTTCAAAAAATATTTCAAATCGAGAAGGCAGCATAAAACCTATTATTTATTTTATTCTCTCTTGATGATAGAGGGAAAGTTAACCCTGCTGAAATTTGTTTAGAATCATAACTCACTAGGGAAATGCAACTTTTTTTATGTTTTGTAAAATGCTGGACCAGAAAATACGTGGTTCTATAGAATGATTTCCAATTTACATTTGCTTTTGAGATCCTTGAATACTGAAAACAGTCTTTAAAATTATTTAGACAGTTAATTTTATGATAGTCATAATCCTCTATTTTAGATAGCTGGCATCTTCTATTTTCTTTCTTTGATTCAGACTAAATTAAATAACCTTTCTTGTCAGGTGGTCCATATTTGGATTTCAAATTTTCCCTGACTTACAGCAAGGGAATGCTGCCTTTATATAAATTCAGAAGATTTTGTGATGCAGAGACGACAATTTACAATTGACAAAGGAAATTTTGAAGGTCGTTGTGGGTCTGAGAAAAATAGGAAGAGGGGACAGAGCAGTGCCACTTCTGTATAGACTAAGTGGCTCGATAAAAACAACAGCACTTGTCTCTTACCTGTAGGGTAGCTCTATAGTCACACTTGTTTTCATTATTGCATGTAATAAGGTGACATATCTGAGTGTCTGTATAGCCACAGTAAGTTAAACATAATAATGCTGATAATACAGAAATGTGTTACAATATTACAAGAGTGTAAAGAAAGCCCTTAACAAAGAAAAAAAAATGAATGCATGCCTTCAATGCTGGAATTAGATAATCGTGAAGAAATTCTTGTATTTGCCAATGGAGAATCCGTGACAGACAGTGACATTGGCTTGAAAACGTTCCCCAGAAGGGTGACAGGTTGACGGAGCCAGAGAGCTGCCTGGTCTCTGATGCTGCTTGCTTCGAACTTTGGCCTCCCTTTAATAATTTGCACTAAACCCATCAATGAATCTCAAGTATAATTATGTGAATTTTGTACTGAGTTCACTAAACTCAAATCACCTGGCTACTGACATACCAAAGACACATCACAGGCATATCAAAGATTCCAAAGTACTGCTATAAATCGGAAGGAGGAGGAACAAACCAAAACCAAACAGCAACCAAATCAACCCTCTTATTTATTCTGCATCTGCTGAAATGCCATCATCCTGCCTCAAATCAGCACAATGTAAATCCAACATTCGCACCACCAAGGCACATGACACTTCCCACGGCCTTGGTGACTCTTTGGATCACTGGCAATGCCAAGAGCGCCATGTTGCTCTGGTAGCACTGCTGCAAAGCACTGTAGCATTGCAGCAATCACTGGTTCCTTGATTGTAAGAGGCACTAGCTGCACCTCCTCGGCATTCCTGAAAAATAGGCATATTATTACACCTCCCCTTGAGAACTGACAAAATACTGCCACTCCTGACACAGATGACACAAGCACCAAGTTTGAACAAATACAGGTTTACATTTAGATTTTGCAGTAATTAATATATCTTGCTATCACTTCTAGCCTGTAAAAAAAAAAAGAGAGAGTTTTTCTATTTTTCTAGCTCAGACACAGCTGCTGGACACCTGGTAAACAATATCCTTCTGAAGTTGGCCTTGGCTCGAGGCATATGCAAGCAGAACGTGAATACACGAGCACTTAGAAAAGGGTGTAGCATTGCGGAGTTAGTGCTGGTAATTAAAAACAAAAAAAAATAAAAAACAACAACAACAAAAAACAAAAACAAAAAAACCCAGCCTATCCAAGCCTGACTGCAATGGATCTTGTAATGAAGTCTGCAGGGATTTTAGGTTTTAGGTGCTGCCACCCCATCCCGCTGCCTCCTAGCACCGCTAGCTAGCACAAGGATTATCCGAGTGGCTCCCATCCCCTCCTTCTTCTTGGAGAGGGAGCTGAGGAGCCTTCCCCTCCCAGGCTCCTCTCCAGCACTGCCACCAGAGAAGTGAGGAGTGGAAGTTAATTACAGGGTTGGGATACCTCGGAGGCTGCCAAACACAACGTTTTATCCTACGCTGCATATTTATTGCTTCTCATTTCCACTCCCAATTAACAAAAAAGTGACAATTTGCCAAGGCCACGGAAACAGTTGGAGGAGTGCAGCAAGGGGAGCTTTTCTTCTGTGACTTTTCCTCTTGTTCTTCCTTAGTATAAATGGGCTGGGGGGAAAAAAGTGTTTAAATGGTGTGTTTTATTTGATTTGTTCTGCCCATATCAGCCTGTCAATAAGCCAAACTGCTATTGAAGTACATGAAGCAACGTGGTGGTCATCATGCACAGATAATATGGAGTGTCCCTGCATGTGACAGAGTGTGATTACCCCTAGCCAGTGTTTTTCACTGTGCTGTTCTTGCTAGGCAAAGATCATGCCTAGTTTCTTTGGTAGATATTTTTGTCTTTTCTTTTGACAGTGGGGCATAAACTATGTTTGCTTGTGAGGACATGGTTTACAGTTTGTACTTATGGAAAATACAGTGAAAACATATAACCGCACTCGCATTCACTTTGGCCAAAAGTGGTTTGTGGCTAGTAATACCCCTGATCAGAATTTGTGCAGCGTGTAATTGTTATCATAAAACCCACGTTTTACTGGAATTCAAGCCTTTCTGGAGCTAGAGCTATAGCGGGAGTGGAGTGGGGAACCTGTTTGCTTTACGGCATGATTGCTTTGGTCCCTGTCCAGACCTTTCAATTTTCCTTGCAGCTGGGTGGCCGGCAGCGTATTGTGGGAGCCACAACCAGATGCATTTCAGGGGAACTGGGGCCTGGACCGGAGTGCCTCGAGGGCAGAGCCGCCGAGCAGAGAGAACACAACTGATATCTGCTTTTATTGAAGTGCCACCCTTGATTTTCCCCTCGGACATGTCGTGTTGGACACAGCGCCTCGACGTCTCACATGGATGGCGAGGGCCAGGGGGCGCAGGAGAGAGAGAAAACAGGGCGAGCAGATCTGTGCCGAAATAAAACGGGGTCCTTGCTTGCGGCAAGGCTGGCAGTCCCCACTCGCCGCGTTGCTCCGGCCGCTGCTCGCCGCGCAAAGTGCGTGGGGGCGGCGGGACGCACGCGGCGACGCGCACGAGGACGCGCACGGGGACGGGCCACCGCGGGCGCGGAGGGCGGCACAGGGCGGGCGCTGCGGCAGCGGGGGTTGCGCTTGCAGAGGAGGAGGAGGAGGAGGAAGGAGATGAAGCGGCGGCTTCCCGCTCCCTGCCCCCGCCCGCCCCGGCGCGGGGAGCGGACGCTCCAGAAACCTCCCAGGCGCAGAGAATAGCGTTGCTGGGACGTGCTCCGCGCTGAGCCGTATTTGGGCTCCGCGCGCCAAACGCTCCGCGGGGCCGGCAGGAGCGCCGTGCACTCACACACAGACACAGACACAGACACACACACACACATACACAGATATATATACATACACACACGCACATACGCGCACGCGTGCTCATCAACACACAAAAATATATATTTATATACGCGTGCGGGGCCGCGCACAACCCCCACGCACGGGGTGTGTGTCGGTGCGTGTGCCGAGGGGCGCGCACACGCACGCGCGCGCGCACACGCGCCGGGCGCGCGCAGCGGCGGAGGCAGAGCCGCGCCGGAGACCCCCCTCCCGCGCGCGCTCCGCGCTGCGCGCTCCGCATCCACCGCGCTCCGCGGCAGCGGCAGCCAAGGATCCCCCGGCTGCCGTCCGGCCATTAGCGCCTGGCGGGGAGGAGGAGGAGGAGGGCGACGAGAGGAATAAGTCTATTAGTAACAACAACAACAACAAAACCCACCAACAAATCTGCGCTAGCACCTTAGTCCCTCAGACCGCCGCTTTGCTTCGCATCTCTGCTCATCAGGCTGGTGCGCCTAGACTTTGTTTCAAGTGAAAAAAAAAAAAGAGAGAAAAAAACCCAGCGCTTGTTCAGCCACTTCCATTTTTTCCCCCCTGCAGTGTCGCTGGTTGGAGTGCTTCTTTTTTTTTTCTCATTTTTCCCCCCTTTCCCCTCATGTGGTTGGATTTGGCGGATCCGGAGCCAGCGGTGCTTCCTCGCGGCGGGGGGTGCGTGCGGCGTGCGGGGCGCTCCTCGCTGCCTTCCTCCCCTGCCGCCTCTTCGCTACAGCCGCGCTCGGGAGCGGAGCCGGGGAAAATGGGCAGCGCTGCTTACGACACACGGGGACTCTCTCCATCGCTGCTGCCGGGACGTGTGCCTGCCCTGCCGGTGTGTTAGAGAAAGAGCCTGCCAGCTTTCGGAGAGGAAGGTAAGGGCGCCCGGGGCTTTTGCCATCTCCCCTTCACAGGGATTAGGACCGCGGAGCTTCCAGCTCTCTTCCAGATCGGGATTCCGAGGAGGAAGCGGAGGAGGAGTGGGGGGGGGAAACAGGCTGTTGCTGAAGGGTAGGCAGAGGCAGCACATACAAGATGATCTCTGCGTTTACTTGTGCCCTGCAGTTGGAAAGTTAGAGAAGTCCGTTTCTCGACAGGTCTGCCTGACGGGGAGTAATTTCCAGCGGGACCGAGAAAACCTGAGGTTTGTGCACGATTGGGGTAATTTTGGGGGAGGTGAAGGGGGGGATGTTAGGTTAATAGGAAGTTAAAATAAGAGGAGTCAGTGGGTCTGCTGTTGGGGGAAAAAAAATAGGTGGAGTGATGGCGCCGTCTATGTTCGGCTAAACTACAGTGTCACCTAGAAAATCAGTTTAGGGAATATCCAAACTAAACGCCCGCTTGGTTTTCGGCAGCAGAGGGTTCCCTCCTTCCCCAAACGGGCATCTCGAGCCGCCGTGGCCGCCCTTTCACCCTCGCGGCCACCGAACGGGGAGACCGTTTTAATCGCTGTGCCCGATCCTGCAGGGAGCAGCTCCGCTCCCGAATTCAGGAATATTGGAGCTAAATGCAGTGCTGCCGGCACCCTCGGTGCGTGCGTGTGCGTGTGTGTGTGCAACAGAGGGAGATTAAGACAGCCTTGCGTCTGAGAAGCCTTGCATAAACAAGTGCACAACTAAAATGAGGTCCATTTGCTTACGTTTCTTCATAGAAAACAGCCTTCCACTGCAGACGTCTGTATTATTTTTTTCTCTAGTGCAAATGTTATAAAGATGGAAAGAAAGTGAGATGTTCTTTCTTTTCAAGCAGATAAGCAAATAAGCCCCTTCCTTGCTTTCCAGATTATAAAATTGATCCTTTTTCAAGGGTGGAATTCCTAATTTAGACACTTATTGTCACATTGGCTTTCAACGCCTACACCATCCTGAATAACACTGCGCAGAACTGCATCGCCTGCTAAGTGCTTCAGCAAAGGGAAAATTGTTTCCAGAATTTCCTACAAGTTTCGTTTTTTTTTTCAATCCTTAAATGCTGCACCGACCCTCTCTGGAGAAGGAAGAGGGTGTTACTCATTGAGATGGATGCTCAGAAAGGAGAAAATCCAACCATTTGCACAGCCCCAGCAGCTCCGATTTTTTTTTCTTTCTTTTTATCTTTGTTTTTCTCCTCCAAACCCATAAAGAGGGTTAGAGTTGGTGCTGCTTTGCCCTTGCAGGATTCAGAGTCTGAGTTATAATCTAGGAGATAGAGAAATCTCTTCAAGGGAGTTTAATCCGGTGATTTGTTCAGTTACGCAATGGGAGAGGGAAGATGCCTTGCCATTTGGTGAGGAGATGAAAAGCTCGGCAAAGACACACACACACACACATCAGAACTCAGGGACTGTGTGTGTATCCGTCTGTCTGTCTCTGTTTATAGAGCAACAGTGGAGGAGACTGCAACCCAGAGAGTTTTTAAATTAGCTTGGCATCACTTTTGTCTGCTCGTGCCTGTAAGCAGAAAGCGAAAAGCTTCTCAGTTACAAGAGATAAGCAGCCTTGCAAAGGGGAAAGCTGAAAACACTACATTTCATTTATTTATTTATTTATTTAGGATAACACTATGGAGATAAATGTGACTAAGGTTCACTTTATTAACTCAGGCCACCAGCAGGAGAAGAGAGCATGTGGAGTCTGTAAGGGTTGATGGGCGCAGTAAAACAGCTTTATTTGGAAGTAGTAGAGGAAATGTGTCTTTCCCCATTCAAGTGCCCATATGTGAAATACAGGAGCTAATCAGACAGTACTAGATATTCTTAATAAAAGGGCAAGTGAGAGACAGAGTCCAATCCAATAGGTGCAGAAATCCAGTAGCACTGCCAACAATATAGAGCCAGTGATTGTAGGTACTAATATAATGATCCATTTTATATATCCTAAGAGGTTGTAGCACACTGAAATTATCTTAAAACACTGGCACTTAGTGGTGGTGCTAGACCACCGCTAGTTTTATCTGTCTGGCTTTGTTTCTTTCTCAGATAAGAGCTTGGAGATTTCATTAACTCATTAATCTTGGTATTTCCTGCATAAGCTAGAGACTTTTGTTACCAGGTGGCCACTGCAAAGGCATGTAGACATATGGGATATAATGTTCCACCTATAACAAATAATAGTGGGTACGTTTTTAAGTTATGGCTCCAATCATTCACTATTACTTCTTAGAGTTAATAGAAATAAATTATATATAAAGACAGATGCTACCAAATTTCTTGATCTATTTTAGAGATTTTCTGCATATGCATATTTCATATGCACATATATACTACAAATATAGTATGTGTATATATATATAGTACTATACTATAGACTATTTGCTTACTTTTTGGAGAAATAAATAAATTATCTGCCCTTTTTTGGTCTGCTAGGCAAGGCGTCCGTATTTTTACATAAGTTGAGCAGCTCTCCTCCATGCCATGAAGAGCACCTCCTAGGCAAGAGAGGACATTCCGATTAATAAGCTAATAAATGTTTTTTTTTTTAATTTGCACGTAGAAAATTTGCCTGTCGTGTGGGCCACGTGATGGCGCTGTTCACACGGCAGCAAACCGTTCCCTGGTGTTATAAAATGAAAATTACCTGCCCTTCTTTCTGAAAGGGGCTCTAACTGCAAGCTTGAAAACAGCTGGCTCGGCTATTGGAAGGAGTTTGCTTTTCAATGCGGGAAGAATTCTACTTGCCTTTTTATTTCATTTCATCTCCTGCAGGCCAAATGACATAGGATGAAGGCTGTTCGTAATTTGCTGATTTATATATTTTCCACCTATCTCCTGGTTATGTTTGGATTTAATGCTGCCCAAGACTTCTGGTGTTCCACGCTGGTGAAGGGGGTCATTTATGGATCGTATTCTGTAAGTGAAATGTTTCCTAAAAACTTTACAAACTGCACTTGGACGCTGGAAAATCCAGATCCGACCAAATATAGTATTTACCTGAAATTTTCCAAAAAGGACTTCAGCTGCTCCAACTTTTCCCTCTTGGCTTATCAGTTTGATCATTTTTCCCATGAGAAAATAAAGGATCTTTTAAAGAATAACCACTCTATAATGCAGCTCTGCAATTCCAAGAATGCTTTTGTATTTCTGCAATATGATAAGAATTTTATCCAGATACGTCGGGTCTACCCCATCGATTTCCCAGGATTACACAAAAAGGAAGAAGACCAAAAATCCTTCTTTGAGTTTTTGGTGTTGAACAAGGTGAGCCCGAGCCAGTTCGGCTGCCATGTGCTATGCACTTGGTTGGAGAGCTGCTTGAAATCTGAGAACGGGAGAACGGAGTCCTGTGGGATCATGTATACAAAATGTACCTGCCCGCAGCATCTGGGAGAATGGGGAATAGACGACCAGTCCCTGGTGTTGCTCAACAATGTGGTGCTGCCCCTCAACGAGCAGACAGAAGGATGTCTTACCCAGGAGCTGCAAACCACCCAGGTCTGCAACCTCACCAGAGAAGCTAAGCGGCCACCAAAAGAAGGTAGGTGCTGCCCGGGGAGGCTAAAGCTCCCGTCGCTGCCTGGTCCTGGCTCTCCTCGATACTTGCATTAGTTGGATGTGCACTGCGCTGCAAGGTGGGAGGGCTACACAGGAGGCACCTCCTGCAGGGCAGGCAGGGCTGCATTTCCATTTCTAAATCAGTGTGCAGCATGTAGCTCTGCTGAGCACTGTTGAAACTCCTCATATGTTTCCCCTGTTTTCAGCCCCTGCTTGCAGCAACACTCCCAGGTTGAGAGGCAGGAATTGGTGCTCTTCCTCACCACCTCTCTGCTGCAACCACCAAAATCTTCATCCTCATGCTAGGATCCCTTGACTTTGCAAGGAAAACATTTCCAAAGGCATGCAGGCAACCTTGCGGAGACTGCAGGAGATTTAAAGTGCCCAGGATGCATGATCCCAACTGGGCCAGACCTCAAGCAACCTCCAAAAAAATGAAAAGCCAACCCCTGTGGCCAGAGCGGACCCTCTGCTCGTGATGCCGGGAGAGGAGACGCTCTGTACACTGGCAGTCGGTGCCTTCAGGCCACTGCAGGACCCAGTTAGGGAGCTGCTGGCGGCTCTTGCTGCCGGAGCTTTTCCAGGCAGCTCCAGCTCTGGGAAGAGGCTTGGAGTGTGATAATACTACTAATGGGGAGGGGTGATGTGTTCAGCTGTGTGGTGCCCGCGCTGCCAAAGTGGGGACCATGCACGAGCTGTGGCTCCAGCAACTCCAGGGGCAGAAAACCTTCCTCCGGTGCACGTTGTACCTTTGGAGAGGCCAGGGGGTGGTTTCCGGGAAAGGCATGGGGGGGGACCCGGGCCCAGGGCCTCGGACTGACCCCAGCTGGGGCTCTGGGTGTGACAGTGGCCGAGTGGGGGCTGTGTGGGAAAGGGGGGCTGGTGAGCGTCCACAACAAGGGCTAAATCATCGCGCCCGGGGGAGTGCTGCATTTTAATGCAGGAAATGTTCCCGCTCTCCTTGTTCTCCGCGCGGCTACAAAGCGCCCAGTCTGCGCGAAGGCAGCGCCAAGCTCCCATCCCCCCTCATAGAAGTGCCTTTGTGGAGGCGGGGAACATTGGCACGTTGTTGGGAAAGCGCCTTCTTTAAGGGCAGCCAAGCCCGAGCCGCGGGGTGCGGGGAGGTCGGGATGAAGCGCTGAACTTGCTCCAGCTGCCTGCGGAACTAGCGGGGATGGCAGAGCGGGGCCTCCCCACACGCTCCCCGCGCCTGGGAGCGCCGGGAACTGGGAAGCGCCGGGATGCAGAGAGCTCGAGAAGGCTGCGCAGCGGCAGGGATGCGACTGCGCACCTATTAGCGCTAATTAGCGGCGCCAGGCGCGCAGCTCACTCAGAAAGTGAGCCCGAGGGAAGGGCGCTCTGGGAGCCTCGGGCTCCGGGCCGGCCGCGGGACAGGGGCGTTTTGTGCCCCGCCTCTGCACACTCAGGAGCGCAAGCGCAGCGGACCCCGCTGTAGCGCCCTTGGAGCGCACCGCGTTGGGGGGGGGGTCCCCGAGGATCCCCATCAGACCGAGGGCTCTGCAAGGCGCAGTCTGGAAGGGTCGAGAAAGCTTAGGGCATCTACCAATTTATTGTTATTAAATTTTATTTATTTATTTTAATTTTGAGAGTTGCTTCAAGCATAATTTCTTCTAAATCCCACTCTTACCTAAACTCCCACACCCTGCTTGTGGCTTTTCCTGGCCTAGAAGTTTTCTCTGGTGGATAGGAGGTATCCTTCGCCACTTGGTATCGTTTGACTGCTGCTGAGGATTTTGAGTATAACTATTTTGTTTTTTCTTTTGATTTCTGTTATGTGCTTGAATTTTCTTCAGCAAACTGTTATTAAAGGTTGCAATCAGTTGCAAAATTAAGCTGCCTGCAACTTCTCAGCAGCATCACGATTTTGCCTTGCCTTAAGATTTTTAAGCATTTTTATCCGTTCTTCTGTCTTCTGCAGATATATTAATGTCTATCAAATATGTCACTCATTATGTTTGTGCAGCTGTATTTAGTTCAGTCAAGGCTTTATTGAGTGATCAAAATGTAAACTATTGCTACCACAGATGTAATGTCATATCTGGAAGACCTTAGACAAGAGTAAAGGTTATTTCTGCAGGCAATCTAAGTCAGTTTAGACCAGCACAGGTAATAAAAATACATACAGTAACTAAGGGAACAGCTCTAAGTGCAAATAGATTTTTTACTGCAGGCGGAGTTTTTAAGGGGAACATTGGTTGCCTATCACTTTGGGAGAGTGCTCTAGATTTTATAACATTTTATTTTAAGAATTCTTGTATTACCTTGAGGTTTGATACTGACATGGCCTAGCAATGACTTTTGGAAAAGAATTGTAAAAGACTGGTAGCTTTCTAGAAGATTATTCCTTCCCATTCTTCCCTTTATTCCTTTTCATTCTTCCAAAAAAACTGATGAAAACCAATCTATATGAAATGCAAAATATTTTCCAAAAGACTATTTCGAGCTTCAGTTTAGAGCCATATTGTAAAATGGTAAATGTCTGCTTTTAATTTCCTTCCTCTCTTCCTCCCTCCCTCCCTCCTCTGAAGATTTTAAACTATTTTGAACAAAGTAAATAGCTTAGGAAAATGGAGGAAAGTGTTTTTCTTTTTAGAAATGTGTTGCATTTTACAAAAGATACGACAAATACACAATGGATGATTGTGTTTCTGAAAGTGCTGAAGTATGTTGAACAACAAGAGGAACTAGGTCAAAAAATGAAGCTATCACTCTTATTTTTCCCAAAGAAAATGGTTTGGAAGTATGTGGTATTATCAGCATTTCTTTAGTATGTAGATCATCTAAAGCAATATTGAAAATCATCCCATTTTCACTACAACCAAGTTTCACTGTATCTCAGTGCTTTTTCTGTAGCCTTGTGTCTCAAGAGTTTAACCTGAATTAAAGCACGACAAATAGACCTCAGTGAATGCTCTGTCAGTGATCTGAATCTTAGGACTCAGTGGAATCTGTCCTTCTGATCTTCAGTGCTGTAGACTGAAGTATCTCATGAAGTTTTTCTCAGTAAGGACAGGGCTCAGTTCCAATTTTTGTGAACCTAGAATGAACCTATAAGCTTTTGCACATATTGAAACTGTAGTTTTATGAATGATAATGATAGAAACATACAAAAGTCTTTATTTATTGTAACTCCTACTACAAAGCAACTATAATATTATGGTTTCATTTTTAGTTTTAATTACTTATTTCAAAGCTAGTTTGGAGTTTCCTAGAAACTATTTTGAAGTTTCCCTCCATGTTTTACTATCATATCCATCAAAGGCCAAACAGCTTTAGAAGAACAAATAGTTGTTTCTTCTTGTCTTCATCTAACAGTGGAAAAGAAGAAGGGGGATATAGGAATGTAGCATTGCTCTCCATTGTCATAATTTCTAACAGCACGATATGTGCCAGCATCTCAATATTCAGCAACTGACTTTTTTTCCTGGTTTCAGACCAGAAATTGGTAGGAATATATCAGTAGAAGATTTATTATAATAGATGTCTCTTTAAAACAATAACTAGCAGTACTGTTTGAATATTAGTAACTTACAAATAGAACCGATAGTTTTGTGGTTTTTGTATTGTGTATACATTTATTTGTATGTCATCTCACTTGTTCCTGGTTGCACACGTTTAAGATTAATTATAATATTCATCACATGACCAGAGGCCACTACCTGAACAACCTTAATCAGAAAATCATATGCAGCAAAAACATGCCATAAAATGGCTCCCTCAGAGGATTCAAACTGCTGAATTAGGGCAAGATATGTCTAAGAAGATGAAAAAATTATGAAATGGAGGCTGGCATCTATACACTTCTATAGAGATACTTGATATCTAGTGCACAAAAATACTTGAGATTAAAATAAAATTTAGGAAATTCAAACTAAATCCATTGTTCAAAATGCTGATGCAGTGCAGTGATGTATTTGGAAGACTCTCATATATCTTTTTATATAAAATGGTTCTTTTATCCATGACTTGAGAGTTAAAGTGGAAAAAAGGAGGCTGATCACTCATCCATTCAGAAAGGAAAATTAGCAGACCATATCCATTACTGTGGGAAAAACCTATATAAATAATTTCTTGCAACAAAAGACAAAAATACTTGCAGTACTTTGTTCAGCACTTATCACACTAACAAGATGGTGTATAATTTTGTAGAGAAAGTCAACCAAGCTATTGCAATCAAAAGAATTTGCCATACCTTCAGAGAGATCAGACCTCTGCTGTCTAGGATCTGAAGACTATTTTTTTTTGTAAGTTCATTTTTTTAAAGTATTATGTGGCTTCAGTTAAATAGCATGTTGAAAGCCAGACTGTAACCAAAACCAGGATTTTGTTTTCCAGTGTACTGTTTCAGCTTGAACAAAACCTTTATCTGTGTTACTGCACATCAAATACTATGCTGCTCTTAGTTTGGGACAAATACTCTTAGAAAGAGACCTCTGCTCTAGACCACGGACTCTAAATAGAAAAGAGTTATTCTGCATGGAAAAGATATGTAAAAATTAATGAATGGAAAAGGTATGAAAGAAATTACATATTCAGATTGAAGTGAAAGAATACCTCAGAAGCAGAACTTGTGTATTTCTGGTGTCAGTGGTTGCATGTTGATTGACTGATGTTGAGTCTGTGCCATCAAATATTATACCAGCATTATAATATGGCTGTGCTAGCCATATTATACCAGCAATCCATGGTTCTCACATACTTTTGTTACACTTTGAGTAGTCAGAGTATACAATATGCTTATTGGATTTTAGACCTTGTCCTCCGATTAAATAAATTATTTGCTAATAATTTTGATTTTTCTTGAAAGTGTTCACAGAACAGCCATTACTACTGGTGCAAGATTTCAGTTGTTAGCTCCCAGTGACACTGCATGAAATTAGATCTACTGCATTTCTTATTAATGATGTAGTATCTTTTAAATATGTGAGTGTATATATATATAATATATATATACACACTGTACAGTATATAATATAGTGATTATATGGAACATTTAATATGTTCTCCTGTGTTATTTTGGAAGGAATTTTTCCTATTCTGTTCAAATCTCTCCATATTGTTGCCTTGTTTAGTTTTCTGTTTAAAATATCAGAGAAAAATCTGCTTGTGTGTTGGTATACACAGAGGAATTTTCAGAGAAGACTTTCTTTCTCTCTTCTCAGGGAATTAATTTTATGAAGTTTATTCAGTTGTGTTTTATCAAAGGAGTCTTACTAAAAGTTGTTGTTCTCAAATTGAAGATTATCTGTTCATTTATAAATATGCAGTAATTGTAATAAAGCAAAGGTCACCATAGAATTCTATTGAGCATTATTTGCATTCACTGTTAACAAGAAATATAAAATGTTCTTTAGGATAAAGAAAGTTGTACATGTTATAAAGTACAAATATACAAATTATGTATCATTGATTTATGAATATTTCAGATTCTGAGCCTTTTCTGATGCTAGTTAAATCCCAAGAGGAAAACAGTAGTATTTTTCAAAGTTGCTCCCAGTTTGGTGATCTTGAAGAGAAGTTATAAATAAAGTTTTTATTGAATTACTAACACATTTTGCTGATAGACTAACCATCAACCGAATTAATGAAAACAATCTGTAGTAACACTGTATGAGACTAGAGTTTATACTCTGCTCTGCAAAGGCCAATTTTTTGTCCTTAATTCAAATTCCCAGTGCCACCAACAATCACTTCATCTAAATAAAGAAAGGATTAGAGGTCACAAAGCAGATGTCAGCCCATGAAAGACATGTGAAACACTGATAGCATGCCTATCTTTTATCAAAGGCATATTATTTCATAATTTGTATTAATTCTATTTGTGCAATCTTTAAAGACTTTTTTTCTTACTTTTGAAAGCATCATGTGGTAGAATGAAATAGATGCACTGAAAAGAAAAGCCATTTTGTAACTGCTTGTGGATTTCTTCCCATTTTACCTAGTAACCTGATCTCTCTATGTGCTTTCCTTTTGTTTATCTGTTTTGCCCCTTCATTATCTGAAGGGGAAGAAGGGCTTTTTTTTTTTTCCTTTTAATAGTACTGAAAATGTATACAATTGAAATCTGGGAGTAAATTATTTTCAGTTCCTCTGCTCAGGTTTTATTTACTATTGCCCTAAATGGCAAAAACACAACATAAAATATAAACTTTAAATGCTACTTATTTTTCTTGTATTTTGAGAGAAAATTGATGAGAGTGGGGAAAACAAAGAATTATTCCTTTTTTGACTTTTTTTTCCTCCAAATTTGCTCTCTTATTCTTCAGATATAAAACACTGGGGGCTGTCTTTGGTTCCTACTCAGCTTTTATATGTACCAGTTACTCAGTTGTCAGTTATGCAAGACAGTTTTCGTTTACAGAATGACATAGAACTTTCAGCTGTAGCTGCTACTTTTGAGCTCTTATCCAGCTTTGCTTAAGGACAGTGAGTGGTGAAGAGCAGTTCTCTGAACTTGTTAGCTGTGGAAAATGATGAACCATGCTTTTCAAATCTGACTACATCTGACTACTGTGAGAAATGCATTTTGTTAACTGGGAATTTGTTAAACCTTGCTGTTGACTGAAATACTCCATGTGACTTCTGCCAGTTGAAGACCCTCTGGTTGCTGAGGGTGCTCTTCCCTCACTCCATTCTCTTTGCTAAGATATTTTAGCATACTAGTCAAGTAGAAAACTGTTCAGCCTTGCTGTTTTCATTCTTTTTAGCTAGGTTATCTTGATGTTAAAGAGCTGGAAATGTATGTAAAGCAAGATTTTTGCTCTTGCAACCAGCTTTGTATTGGCTTAGACCAAGAAAAAGTCCACCTAAAGAGTGATCAAGGCAAGGTACCCTTGCCCACTTTTTACATACTTTATCAAATAGTGACACTGTACCATATTTCCATGCAGTTATACTGTGTTCACATACAGCATTAGTGACTCTTTCAGAAGAGAGTCCAAATGTTCATATAGGACTTCATGTAAACAGCTAGAGAGCTGTGTACATTACTAAATGAGTGCACAGTGATAAGTTTGCAAAGCTGTTTTAAGTCATTCTTTTCACTCAATTAGAAAAGGATTATACTACTGATCAGAATTTCAGGGAATTGATTTCATGATATTTACTGATGCCTAGGAATAGTGCTGTACATGCTTCATTCATAAAAGAACACTTTTTTTTTTCAGAAGGATTTTGGAAAATCTTAAGATTTAAAATTTCATTTTAAATACTTGTTTGAAGCCTAGATGGTTCACTCTGTTTTTTTCACACATTCTTGCTTATGTACCTGTATAGATCTTACGTGTGCATTCTGTCCTGTCTACACAGAAGACGTGAGCTGTGTGCAAAGTTAGCCAGTGTTACTTGAACTGTAAAGAGATGTTTCTATCCTTGAAAGTATTTTGTTTCTTCTGTGGCATTGGCTGATATCAGTAGTGAGTGGCATAATTACAGAGGCTCCATACCAATACCTTTCAAGGTTGATAAATGTTCTTTGTACTGACAAAGGAAAGGAGGAAAAAGATTCAGCACTGCGGGTGTAATGTAAGTGTAGAGCCCCGTCTGGCTGGTCCTATTTGTACCACATGCAGAGACGGCATAGGAAGACATTCATAATACAGTGTCATGAAGATTTCCTCTACCTGGAGAAGGAAGGAGAGTGCCCACATTGGGATTTTAGCCTATCCTAACAGCAACTGATAATGTTTTGGGAGTTATGAATAGGGCTTTAAGCCTCAGCTGTTTGTGCTGTTGAGTTCAAAAATCCAATTGAACTTGAAGATCAATTACAATCAATAAAAAATTAATTATTACTGTTTTAGAGGCATTATAATATACTTACGCATAGAAGTGGACGAGGACATGGAACCTGCATTTTTTGTCTTGTAAGTGAATCATCTAATTATTACAGCCTTCTCTTGTTTTGTTCAGTGAATATTTGTACGTGAAACTTGAGTCATCTTTAATTTGAGGAAAATTTGAGAGCATTCTTTTTTTCCCAGGCCTATTAGAACATTCTGAGAAGCAGAATCACTGAGCTCAGGTTGCTGCAGGTGTGGAACTGAACTGAAGGCTTTCAGAGCTGGGACAGTATCTCCAACAGGGTTTATGCAAAGCTTGATCAAGCAGATGTGATAGAAGACCACCATTTGAACCAGGTCCTATTGTTATATAAGTACAAGTAACTCCCAGCAGAGCCTGCAGCATATTTCAATATTGATATTTCAATTTTTGGAGCAAAGAGGATGCCCAGAAGCCTGCATGCAGCTTTTTCACATTGCTTATGGTCCTTCAGCATACGTAGACAGGGCTTGCTCTGGTTTTGGTAAATAAAGCTTCTGTGCATCACTTCCATGTAATATTGTTATAATTGTATTCCCTTTTCTTCTGGTGATATTATCAGGAAAAATACATCAAGGCATATGAGTTGCTCAATAAACAGTATCATAGAGGATACTTAAAATATATAGTTTATATAAAAATTCATATAGAAGACTGCTAAACGAAAAAAAATCTAGAGTTCTGATGAAACTCAAACCCATACTTTCTCTGGTTATTTTCTAAAGCTTGAAGTGATTTTATTGGCTGATATACAGATGAAATAAATGAAGGGAATGAATGATTCTTGCATATATCTTCTACTCCATGATTTTAAGGTTGTGGTTAATGGATTTTGTCCTGGTGAAATCTGAAATGTTGTAAAATAGATTTTGATTTGAAAGCATAGCATGTAAAGTTCCAAAAAAAATCATAAATAAAACATTGAGGAACCCGAAAGTATCAGTATGAAGCATTTCTCAGCATTTCTCTTTTCAGACATGATTAAACTCTTGCTTTTGGAATTCACTTGTATACAATTAAAGTTGTTGAATCAACAAGATTATTCATGTAAATGACATTTAATTCTAAGCAGGTTTGTCTATGAAAATCCTCAGTTGAAAATACAGATACTCTTAAATAGGTATGATCAATATTAGAACAGGAAGCAGCTAAATGGGTTAATTGGGTGCTACATTCAAAATCAAACAAAATAAGCAAAAAAAAAACCCTCACACAAACCTCCATGTTTTTATGGTTAGGATTATATGAAAAAGTAATGTGTTCTTATTATGTTGCCATGTATGCCCTATTGAACTTTAAATGGAGTTTTGTTTTAGGAGCAAGCAGTCAGATTTTTCAAAAGGAAGTATAATTTTCAGTAATTACCATTTATTCAGCAGCTCTCTTGCATATTGTGTGATGTTTTTAATGTTTTATTAAGTAAAGGATTATGATGTCTGTGTTTTTGCCATTTCAAAATATGTATTTATTATATTAGATACTCATAATTACTATTTCATTTGTCTAAGGACAGACAGTAAAAGTGAGGTTTTGAAACCAGATGTATCACATTTTTTTTCAAAGTACTCCATGAATTAATCAAACCGACCAAAATTTTGTATAGGATCCTTAATTAGACACTATTCAATCTTACCTAGCAATTTATTTTCTGCTTTTTTTTTTAAGTGGTTCTTCATAATGCTGAGATCCCCATACTGTATTCTGCTGTGCTTCTCTGTGCTGCATCCGACGCCTCTCTTCCCTTTTGAGGCTTCAGCTATCCTGCCATAACCATATTCTTTTGCATTGTTTCTTTATGCTGGCGCAATACATACTTAATACTATACAAAATAACCATTTGTCACTACTATCTATATAAAAATAAAGGCTATGGCAAGTTTATATAGAGATAATAAAAAGTAAAAGAAAAGAGGCAATAGCCACCTGGTCATTCTAAAAATTGTTGCCACAACTAAACAAGCTAAAACATAGCCCCAGGAAAATAAAGATGAGTTCAGACCATACTTGATATGTCCTGAGGCCTTTTATTTGCAATAGCAGCATTGTACACTAAAAACTGCTTAGAATTAATGAGCAAGAATGACACTTTTTTGTCTCTGTTACATATTTATGTTGTTGTTGAATGTGTCCAGGAACTTTTATGGATTTTGTAATGAATTTTAGCATTTTAAAATAAGCCCTTTTTGGGATAGCTAATTTGTATCATCATTTTCATTTTTATCTGACTAGCAATATCACAACAGACTCAATTGGAATAACATCAGCAGTCACTTTAGGAGCAATTGCCTAATGTTTGGTTATGACTGATACAACTACTATAGGAACAGATATTTGATAAGACTTGTTTTTCTAGAAACGTTCTTCATTCATCTCTAAATGTTTCTTGCATTTCTGTAGCAAATAATCTACTAAAATGCAGTGCAGTAAGAAGCTGGCCAATAGTTATAATGACATACTGAAAGACTACCAAAAATTATTATATTTACTGCTTCCCCCTCCCCCCCCCCGCAAAAAAAAAATCCTGACTGATTATCCTAGAATAATTCTCTGGTATACTGTCAAAGCCGTTGAAAATCAACGGCTTCCTTTGTATATCAGGATGGGGTTCCCTCTGGTGTGTGGACAAAACGACCCCAGATATTCTCTTCTGTTCTTTGGCAGCCGCACTTTGCTCATGGTAGTAGTGATGCGCTGGCCAAGACACGGTGCTGTGTTGACTGGGGAATACAGTATGCCTATACTGTCTTGAAGGATGGTTGCACACTGTTGATCTCACAAGGCAAACCCTCAGGCCGCAAAATCCATTTCAGCATATTTGGAATTTGTAGCATGTAGCTTGCTATTGGAAGCCTTCACAATTGCCCCAGTGGAGCTTACAGCTAAGTAGTGAGCAGGCTTTTTGGTTTGTATCTCTGGGCTTATATGTCCTTAAGCTTCTCTTGAATCTGCACTCACTGCAGCACTGTTTTTTTTTGTTGTTGTTTGTTTTGTTTTCTTGGTCTTGCTGCACTCTGCCTTTTCTCTTGGCTGTTACCACTTTATATTACTCTTTCAGCTAAACCTTCAGATTTCCCAGAAGCTTGCGTTTCCACAGAACCTCAGTCTTGTTAGTACTATAAGCTTAGAGCTTATCTCTTCTGGGACATAAAATAAGTGAAGTAAACAAACACTCAAGCTTTGTAGGAATTAAAAACAAAAGAGAATTAGTCTTTATTTCAGCTAGCCCCAGAAATGCATATACTTAGACAAAGAAATAAAATCCCTGTATTTAATTCTGTATTTTTGCTTCCTCATCATCATACTTTGAGGTCTCAGGCCTATGAATACTCCCAAGTTCCTAGCTTTACTGTTTACTTTGCACATGATCCATTTTATTCAGTTTATCCAGATTATAAATACTCTTTGTCTCTCTTTCTTACTTCTTTGCCCTTGCTCTATGCAGACAGCCACTTTGGTTTTCTTCATTGGTTTTACACATAAAATTAGTTTTCACTCAGGTAAAATCAGGATATGCCTTGCAGTGTAAGCCTTATACATCTCTGTAAATTCCATTACTGTAGTGATGATAGAGTGCAGGTGGACAACCAAACTGTTGTAAGTTAGGATATGACCTGACTTTGTGTATTGCCCAGAACTCAGCTCTTCCCTTAGTCAGGAAGTGCTTTCAAGCAAAGCAAAGTGAGATTTTCTCAGAGTTACTTCTACGGACCCTATAAATCTTGTATTTCTAGTTCTCATTAGGTTCAACAGGAAATTAGCATAAATCCACTTAGATGGGTCCTTTGCCTATAATGAGGATATGTTTTGGGGAACAGAAAGCATGGGCTTAAATTTCCTCAGGCCAAGGATGGACCTTTGTATATTCTTCTTGTTAGCACACTTTAAGTAATATATTCATGTGCGAAAAGCATCTCTCATATTTTTGAATAAAAGTGAGCATTAAGGCTCTGTGCTTGGATCAGTGCTTTCTGAATATATGGTATTGCTGAAAGATTGGTCAAAGGCAGTATAGATTTATTTTTCTAGATCAGAGCAGACTTTAGTGCTCATCTAGGTCCCTGAGCAGTGTGGGAGAGGAGAGACTTCCACAGCCATGGAAGCTGCTATTTATGCCATCTAGACCATTTGCTTGAAATGAAACTCCCAGTTCTTCATGGTCCCTGTGCTTGATACCAAAGTAGGTATGGAGACCTTACAAAATAATTTAAATTAATCCATTTGCAGTAACCTTGCATTTGCAAAGGTGCTTGCCAAGATTTGCTTATATTAGTGGTTGCATTTAATTTCCACTTGAGTAGCAGTGAAGGTGAGAAGGTAAGCCAAGAAGGTTGTTACATTGTGTGATTTTGGATTCATGTCAAGTAAAGTAAAAGAACTATTAGAATGAACTGTTTTTTTGTCATGTGCAAACTTAACAATGAAATTTTCAGTGAAATTTCCAGATTTTATTTATAGGAAGCATTACTTTTTTTTTTCTTTATATATAACAGCACAGCTAGAAGTCAGTTAATTGGTGATGCAAGAAAGCCAAGGGTGTTACATAGTCAAGATGTCATAGTGCCTTTGCAGTGGTTTCATTATTCACAAATGATACTGAATCTTATTAATTGATCTGCAGTATGTAAATGATTTGAATTTTACTCAGATATGAAAATACCTTAAAAGAAAATATTTAAGAAGATATTGGAGCTATAGGAAATATAAACAACATCCAAAATGATTTAATGTATAAATACAACTATTTAACAAATGAAATATTTAAAATATTTCAAAGCACTCTATATAGATTAAAATATTTTCTGGTTTAAATAATTTTTCATAAAACATACTAGAAGATTAGAGAAATAGAAGTAATTATGATTCTATGAATTTCATACAGACAGACAGCTGAGTCTATAGATATCATAACTCTCTTTTTAACGCTTAGTTTTTTTTTCAGGATATACTTTATTAGAAGCTAGTGAAATGCTTTTTACTATGGAGGGGTAATTTTGTTCCATTTATTGCATTGTAATAGCACAGAAATGCTTAAATTGTCTCCTGGATTTTTATGGGATTGTCTTTGTTTAGTTTGAGGATTACAGGAAGCTAAATACTGTTAGGAGAGAGTAATCTATGTGGACTAGTTGTCACCTCTGCCAAAGAAGCAGATGGACTGATGACCTTTTCAGGGCAATGTTAGATCTTTGTGCTTTTGACTGGCACTGGTGCTGGGAGCACTCTTGCACTCCAAGCTGTCTTTGTTTAGTTCATTTTCATTTATATCATTGACTAGCTTAAATGACTTTTCACAGTATTAAGTGTTTTTTATATTTAAGGAAATTTTGTAATGTAACCCCTTCTTTTTATAGTTATACCATTTTTAGCAGTATGTGACAGCTGAATTTGTCCTAGTTGTCCCAGTTGAACTTTTGGTAGCATGAATCTTGGACTGTGGCCAGGCGTCATAAATAAATGTCTTTGTCCATACAGGTGCATCCTGCAACCTTTGAGCATACTCTTCTAGGGAGTCACATTTTTGTATACACCACTCACCTGTCAATGATAAGTACATCTACGTGACAGGCAATTTTATAGTACTGAGTTTTGTCTCAAGTTGATATACAAAGTTATGATAATCTAGGACCAGCCAATGCAGTCTCTATGAGAGATATAAAAATCTACAGCTATAATGTTCTACCAGCATTCCTAATGACATTAAAAATACCTTTGAAAAAATTATTAGATATGCATAAACTGTCTTATTGCTTTTTATCTGCATTGGTTTATTTTAAAAATGTCTTCAGAAACTGCTGATATTATACTGCTGTCAAAAGACAATTTATGCCTCCACCAGAAAATCTGGGAAGTTTATGAGAGCAATAATATCCTGGTCTCTGAGGCTACCATCAACCATATCAACAACAATATAATAAGGAATGAACAAAGAAACACTATTCTTTATAGCCATCCGTATATATCGTAAACATATAAGCATTACTTTTTTTTTTCTCTGTTTTTTTTAGATTCTGCTCTGACTGGGCAAAAAAAAACAGTTGTAAAACTAGAAAAAGGCAATACAAAAAGACTTAGCCATCCTGTACAGAACAGTGGGAAGTGAGGCTGAAAGTCTGAACCATTTGTAATGTTAGGTGAAGCAGGTGAGAATAGTTTACTGAATTGTTTTCTTATTACAAGTTATCCCCTAAAACTGATGATGTTCACTAGATGATTGTTTAAACTAGGAGATACTACTCAAAACTTGGCTGTATTTTGACATTCCCATGGTGTGACATGGTGTGCAGGACTGTGATTATGAGTGCTGGGTCAGCATTCACAAAGCACCAGAGATCCTGCTTTCTGACTTAACTTGAAAAAAACTAAGTTGTATCAATGCATATTAAGATTTTTTTTTCTAATTTTGGAGAGTGGTTCCATGTGATCATGTAACCAGATGTAATGGTAATTTCAGGAGTTTGAAGGGTGGTGCCTTAAAACTGACATTATATTTCCAGACTGATTCATGTGAAATAGATCTAAAATACTTTTGAAACTTTTTGAAATTGAATCACAGAAAAAATTTCTTTGTCAGGGACCTCTGGAGGTCATATAGTCCAATCCCTTGCTCAGAACAAGATTAATTTTTCTATGAATCATATAACATATTTTGGTCTTTTAGGTTTACAGTGAGGATTTCCTAATCCCTAATAGTTCGTATTTATGTCAGTATTTAAAAATTTCTAGGCTCATAATTGGAGCTAGTGTGCATGTTAGAGTGCACGATAGTGAGCAGCCACGCAGAGAGGAACCTCGGTGTCATGGTGGATGACAAGATGGCCATGAGACAGCAGTGTGCCCTGGTGACCAAGAAGGCCAATGGGATCCTGGGTTGCATTAAGAAGAGCGTCTCCAGCAGGTCAAGAGAGGTGATTGTCCCCCTCTACTCAGCCCTAGTGTGGCCATATCTGGAGTACTGTGTCCAGTTCTGGGCTCCCCAGTACAAGAGAGATATGGAGCTGCTGGAGAGAGTCCAGCGCAGGGCCACCAGGATGATCAGGAGTCTGGAACATCTGCCTTATGAGCAAAGGTTGAGGGAGCTGGGCCTGTTCAGCCTGGAGAAGAGAAGGCTGAGGGGGGACCTGATCACTGTGTA
>JAUBOD010000810.1:473966-484857 GCA_032353885.1 Nothura maculosa
TTCCTCACTGTGAGGGTGACAGGGCACTGGAACAGGCTGCCCAGAGAGGTTGTGGAGTCTCCTTCTTTGGAGATCTTCCAAGCCCGCTTGGATGCAGCCCTGTGCCATGTGCTCTAGGTGACCCTGTGTGTGCAGGGGGTTGGACTAGATGACCTCTGAGGTCCCTTCCAAGCTTAAGCATTCTATGATTCTGTGTTGTCAGTGAGTTCTGTTTTTCCTGTCAGTCACTGTAGTGGTCTCAAAAGCTTTTGTTTGTTTGTTTATTCATTATTCATTATCATGCTCCAGGACATAAGTAAAATAATCTGAAATACATTGACAATATGCAGAATGATGAGGTCATAGTAATCTGGAAAAATACCTAATAAATAGTTCTAAAGAAAGGTGTCCAAAATGAGCATAGATGTGTCAACCAACCTAAAGTTACAATGTTTTTACAATAGTTTGGCATTTTGCAGGTCATGTTCACTGCTAGCAAGAGGTTGATTCCCCCAGGATTAGTAATTTCTTACAGTGTTTTACATCAATTACCTCCATGAAATGAAGAGTATGTTGTATGCCTTCCGTTTGTTTGTGATATGTCACAGCTGCACCATGCTCTTGGTAGCTTCTGGTAATGAAAGACAAGATAAGGAAGGACTATTGAATATTGTTCTAGAGAGGGGAAAGAGAAGAGGCAGATAGACAAGAATATTCGAAGTTAAACCTTGTAGCGGAAAGATAAAACAGCAGAAAAAAGAGAAATAGATTAATTCTAGCCAAAGGGGTTAAGATAATAAGGATTTTCTTCCAACATCACAGGGAAAAAAACAAATACTGGAAAGACAGAAGAGGATGATATTAATCTTATTTAAAATAGCTGAGTTTAAAAGCTTCTTTTAAGAATAAGAAAGTAAGGGCAATTCTAGAACAATTAGAAAGTAAGAACTTGACAAGTGAGAAATAAGGTCATCTGTGGGAAGTCTGATTATGTAGAAATCCAATGGCACAGCAAACAGGGATCTTATAATACTAGAGGAAGTCAGTGACACAGGATTGTGCCATTTATTATTTTAGTTCATAATTTACTGGAGCTAGAAAACAATAGTTAACTTTATATTTAATGTTCTAAGCATCTAACTTGTAGACTAGTGAAGTTATGAAAAAAGTTGAAAAATACCACTATATAAAAATATCACTCTGTCTGGAAATAACAAAAATTTAGCAATTAGTATGAGTTTTTATATTCTTTAATAGTCTATATGTTACCTAAATTTTCTTTTGGAATTGTGATATGAGGCAATGAAATGGAAGTGTTAAATAAGATAGTATTTGTACAAGTATAGAGATTTCATTCCACATTCTGTTAGTTCCATAAAAAATTAATTCAAAATGGATTAGTTTGTTACAAAATCTATAGAAGTAGACTGTGGACTATCCAAAACATTCCAAATTAGTGTCAGTTTGTTGTGACATTGCATATCCATACTTGAATTTAGGCTTTCAGCAAAAGTTTAACAAAGGAAATAATCTGCTTCTGAAAGAAACTTGCACTTAGTAAATTAGGAGAAAGACAAACACTAGCGGAGATGAGAAAAATAAAAAAGGCTTGTATCAATTATAAGTTGGGCCGAATATATGATAAGAGAATTTAGAACAGTGTAAACTAATGCCCACAGGTTCTGATTAAAATTTATCATTCCTGATAAACTGGTTATGCTGTTACAATTCCAAAATTTTTATCTATAAAGATTATAGTGCCTCACAGACTTCAAAGATGAGCAATACAATTAAGATATTGAAGGGAATGATTTAGAGCAAAAGATTTAAAGTAATAAACATATGTTGCTAGACTAAGAGATACATAGACATATTTAAAAGTACCTCTCCAGATATCTGAAGAGTATTAAGAATGGAAACTCCAAGATACAAAATTAGAAATAATTAATTGAACCAAAAGAGAGGAGAGAAACTAGTTTGGTTATGAGAAAAAAATATGATCACAATGACAGCATCTATTTCACTGTAGCATAATTCTAAAGCCTATGGCATGAGTGTCATCACTAGATATAAATAAAAAAAAATATAATTATTCCTACTATGCTAGTAGTGGGCTAGAACTCTTGGGAAGAGAGAGTTAGAAAACAAAGAGTTCTGGAGTTAGTTTATGCCGATATATATGTAGTCTTAAAAGAGGCAGTGTATAAAAAATACACAGAAGATAGAGAAATAAAATAATGTGGTAAGTGGTCAAGTTTCATACAGAATTTCTCTTTTTGTTTTTCTCCATTCTGGTCACTTATTGTTATTCACTCAGAAAATACATCTCAATAAATAGTATTTTATGTATTTATATATAGGTACTCACAGTGCTTGTTCCATGCATACTATCATTAGAGAGTAAGATATAGCCTCATAAATACATACTTTCATAAGAAAGAACATGTCTCTTCCTGAACATGAAAGTTTAGCCAAGGTAAACAAAACAGTGATATTTAACCCTTCAGCTAGTTCGATGCGTTTAACGACAGAGGAGGATGGTCTGTGATTGATGGAAGGGCCAGTGGGCAGGGGTGGCAAAAAGTTTAGTGCAAGAAATCAGCACTAGAGTTACATATTTCAGTGCTTACAGAAAGATTCCTGTAGAATTTAAGCAAAAGTGATGCATTGCATTTTTTCTGTATGCCTGCTCTAACATAAATCTTGTCCTGGGTATCTCCAGAATGATATTTTAGATCTGCAATACATACCTGACCTTTCTGGACCCCACTGTTTTCTTCCTTCACCCAGGGGGAGTTTGTCCAGGTCACAAGACAGACATCACCCCAGATTTATTTCACAGAGATTTCTTCTTGGAGATTAAGGTAAAGGCAGTCTTTCTTTCAGGCTGCCTTCTGCACTTTTTCGCTGTGTGTTTTCTCAATTTATCATGGCAGGATTGATTCCTTCAAGACTAAAAAGTATACTCTTGGGAGAGCCTGTGATGATTTCCTGTGTCACCCTTCAATTGCCTTAGGGCGGAATACACCAGGCATGTCACACCAAAGCAAAGAATTAATTCACTGAGGCCAGAATCTTGGTAAAAAGGATTAGACAGTTATAGGAATAAAAGAGAACATCCACAGTTATGCAAGAGAAGAGTTTTTTGTTTTTTTTTCTTACAGCTCAAAGTAATTACATGTTAGATGTTTGGAAAATGCTTGTCTATTTTCAATTTCTTCTACTGTCATCAGGGTTATCTTAGATTTAAAGGAGTGTTTGACATAAAGTCTTAGTAGATAATTTATTTTATATTCTAAAACTCTATGCTAAAGAAAAGTATTGACTCTGACCTGTGTCGTTGTATTGCATTAAACTTTAGGAAGGTTGTCTTTCCTAGCACCTGGTAAGTTCAAAACCTCTAGCATATGCTTTATTAGGTTAGAGCTACTAGCCACACAATGTATTTTAAATCCTATTCAGGACATCTCTAATAAGAAGATAGGAAATTAACTATAGCCTTGCTAGATCCGGTATGGTATTTCTTACACTCCTGTGAGCAGATGCATGTGAAGCTGTATGCAAAGGAAAAGAAATCTTTATTAGAAAATACATTAAAATAGATTAAGGTCATGTATTTGCTATCAAAGATGTGGCTTTAAAAAGTATATATTTTTCCCCTAAGGGAATTTGAAATGCCATTTATGAGGACACAATAGGCTCTGAAATGAAAGGCATATAAAAAGATGGAAGAATGAGTCCTGGAAATAATCTGCTTTGATATTAAAAGCACAAAGATTGCTGCTTTCTATAGGAAAATGTAACTCTCCTGTTCTTTTTACATCAGATCATTCAAAGGACCTGCCTAATTTTCAGTTTTTGTCATATACAAAAAATAAACAAACAACACTGTTTTTCTTTCAAGAAAAACCTTGCGTCTTTTGCACAGTAGATTACTGTGAAGACTTAAAAATAAAATTTGTGCCTGGAGGAATTCATACCAGCTTGCAAAATACCAGGGAAATTTCTTGTAAAACATCTTGCAGCCTATGTTCTGTACAGAAGAATTATATAGAGTTTTTATAATTTAAGAGAACGCAGAAATTTCTAAAGTCTTTGCTACAGACAAATGTCAGCAGTCTTATTTTTAGCAGTTGTCATTGCAAACTTCTTCCAAGAGAATTATAATTTATATTGAAAACATAATTTAGATAGATAGCTAATTAGAGCAGTGAAGAAACAGTAGAAGAGCATATTGCATATATTATTCAGTTGTGCATGTGACATTTACCTTTGGGTTTTTGTTCTCTGCTTATTCTTTTATACCTCAAGAGAAAAAAGGAAGAAGGAAAGATATCCATCAGTATTAACAGAGAATATAGGTATATGCAAATAAATAAAACGTCTTGAAAATCTCTTGAAACACATCATGGAATGCTGGGTTCTTTTGTGTAGTAGCATGATTGCTATTAGTAAACAGAATTCTCTTTCTTTACTGTTGATATTTTCTCAGATAAATTACACCTTAGGCAAAGAGAGGAATTACATTTCTTCTACATTTTGTCTGCAGTTAAATTCTGTTTTACTTTAGATTCCATCAGATTCACAAAAGCAATAGAATAAGAATTTCATACCTTCATGTTTCAAGACTTATGTAAACAAGTATCCTAGATATAATAAAAACTGCACTTCATCCAAAACTTTGAAAGCGTTATTAATTTTTAATAGCAGCTTCTACCTCTAGAGCATGTGCCGCCTATGGAAGGTCCAATTGCAATCTTTATTGCTGTCAATAGTATTCAATCCAAGAGAAGCAAGCTCAGAAACATAGTTGGAAGGCAGCACACATGATTATAGTACAGAATATTGATGAATTTTTTTAACCCTTTCATTGAAGAAAATATATTAAAACGTTAAATAAACAAAATATCAAAATTGTGCACAAGCTGTTTATATAATATATATGTTAAATTTGAGACCTTTTATGTATAGATAGCATTTTTACTGAATTTATTGCTAAACAGCCATCTCATGCCATTATTTGATTTATTCATAAACTACTTATGATAAAATTCTAACTAATTTACAAATCACATTTTATATTCTAAAATGTTTCACAACTTCCAGAAGTATTATACAATCTTCTTTTTTCCCTGATAAATTCCAATCCTACTATAAACTGGTCATTCCTCCTTTTTTTTTTCTTTAAAAATAAACACAATCTGATTTGATATACTACAGTATTAAAAACTCTTTTAATCTTTTAATCTCTGACTTGTATTTGCCCATTGGTGATTGCTTTCCTAGCTGACATATATCATTTCTTTTGTTCCCTACTTTAAAGATTCTGCAAATTGTTCAAAAATGAAATTACACAGGCAATTAAAAGTCAATTCAACAAATACTTTAAACCCCTAAAACAAGACTATGTGAACTGCAGTGTCAGCCTAGATGAAAAATATATTTTCATTTCATAATCTAATTTTCCTTTCTGTGTTTGTAGTACTTTCATTTATTGGAAAATCTTAGCAATTGTGTATTTTCAATGCTGTCATTCCAACTATCATCTGATTCTAAAGAATTTGTGGTAGAAGAAAATCTTCATTTTAACTTTTAATCTATTAAAAAAGACAATCTTATCATTGTGACATGCCTTCCTTGCCTCAAAATCCTGCACCTTTTAAAATTCATTTCTGCAACATAAATTTATTGTCAAAATTTTGTCCGTGTAAAGGTTATATTGGTATCTCTACTGTTGCAGCTGTGAAACTCCCCTAATCATTCTATACAAAGTAGCATTTGCTTATGTTCAGTTTATCCAATCTCTAATTTAGAGATATTCAGAAAACTAGAGGTATGAAGCAATTCTTGGACCAAAGTATTGGGTTTCTTCTTTTTTTTTTTTTTTTTTTTTTACATGTTCATCCTTTATTTCAGTAATGAGTGCATTAATCTCAAGGAATTGCTTGCTAAAATGGCTAGACATTTCTCAGTAATATATTTCCTTAAAAAATGCGGATATTATTGAAACAAAAGCTTTTTGAGGACTTTGTCAAGTTAGTCACAACTTTTTTTGCAAAAGAACTAGATTTCTCTTTTATACTCTTTTATCAAAATGACTTGTGTGGGAAAGACAGTAAACCTTAGTCTAATAAGGAGACTCACCGATGGTGATCAGTAGTTTAGAGAGGCGATCACCAAATGTATCAAATTAGATATTTACTTTTTATAGAAAAGTTAATGCTGTTGGGTTTTGTGCACATGTACAATTGGAAAAATACTGTGAAATATTTTAGGTTTAGAATGGTTTGGGTTGCTTCTTTGTCTACACAATATACTGAATTCTGATTATAATTCATGTTATGAAATTAAAATGTTAGTAAAGTTTTTTGAAACTGTCTGAACATAAGCAGGACAGTACAGTTGTCTTAGTACAGTAGTCTTAGTACAGTTTACAAGCCATGTATATTACAGTGCATGTCCTCTAAAATCTTGTTTTAATTTTCCATTGATTTCTAAACAAAGTATCCAAGCATGACATGGAAATGAGAAATTTCACCCCTCTACACCATAATTAATACTTTGATTTCTTAAAAGCTGTGTTTGAGAGAGGTTTTTATGGCACATCAGAACAAACTGCCTCTATTTCCTTTGAACAGTTGTTCTAGCAGATCTTAAGTTACCCCCTAACATTATATATTCTTAAGGTCTGTCTGCACTCTACTGCACTATTTTACATGAAACTTTAAATGGAATAAATTCAAGAAGGAACATGAAAATATTCCTAGAAGGAAAATGTTTATATTTTTACAAAAGATAGAATAGCTTCTACCTTTAATATTTAGCACTTCACTTTGTAATTCTAAAGTATTTTTACAACTTGAGCTGTTGGGTTTAAATCACATTATCCAAAATTGTCTTTAAAAGAGAGAAAGAAAGAGAGAAAAACAGACGGAGGGAGGGAGGGAGGGAGGGAGGGAGGGAGGAAGGAAGGAAGGAAGGAAGGAAGGAAGGAAGGAAGGAAGGAAGGAAGGAAGGAAGGAAGGAGGGATGGAGGGAGGGAGGGAGGGAGGGAGGGAGGGAGGGAGGGAGGGAGGGAGGAAGGAAGGAAGGAAGGACGGAAGGAAGGAAGGAAGGAAGGAAGGAAGGAAGGAAAAATAGGGAAAGCAAGGAAAAATAAGGAAAGGAAAAGGAAAGGAAAGGAGAAAGGAAAGGGAAATAAGGGAGAGGATCTTGAGAAACTCTGTGTGTCTTCCTCATTTCTGAGGTCTAATGTGTTTTGCCTGTTGATTACTTCTTGTACTAATAACTGTGGAGATGAAATAAAACAGAAAAATCCGTTATTTTTGGTAGCTAACTTTTGTGTCATGAAAATAAGAGTAGAGTAAGACCCCTGACAGTACATGGCAGAATCCTGCTTAATACTTTTGTTCTGTAAACAATCTTCTGTAATTATATTTTTCTATTATGATTTGCATCCATTTTACCGTAGTTAGTTTCATCTGGATACTTTTCTTGCTCTAATTTATGAAGCCATGTGAAACAGTATGAAACCTTTACAAAAATAAGAATGAATGATGCCTATTGTTTCTTCTTTACACACAGACCTAGTATTCTGTTTTAGAAGGAGATTTCCTTGATTTTGAGTAATTTTTGTCTAGTGAGTCCATGCCTCTGCTTATTTTGCTTTACATTTTATTCTAGGTGCTTAAGAGGAGTTTATTTGATTATTTATTGCAGTTCTTTTATGAGAATTACATTTAAGTCGATTGGTCCATAAATCTTTGGCTCCTTTTCTCTTTCGTAAAGAGGAATTTTAAGATTTGTGATTCCAATAACCCTGTATAAAGTATACCCCTGCCTGTGGGTTGTCATCAAGCTACGTCATTGTGCCATGTGCTCTAGATGTCCCTGCCTGATGGGTTATACTAGATGATCCCTAGAGGTTCTTTCCAACCTTAACCATTCCATGATTGTGTGATTTTGTGATCACATGGCAGCCCCTAAATGCTATCAGAGTGAGATGGGGATGGACTATCACTCATCTCTCCCTGTCCTTCCAGTTCTTCAGTGGGGCGAGCTCCTCACTTCATGAGTAGACACAGCCACGATAGATAGGTTCTGCTGAGGTCCTTGATGTGCATGACTAGGGCAAATGGACCCGACGGTACAGTACAACACAAACCTTATACATAGCCTGCAGATAGACTAAGACAAAGTAACTAGCTTTGAGATTTCCCGTCCAAAATTTTTAAATAGTTGAGCAAGGGCAAAAGCATATTTTACATTTGTGTGGAAATAAAATGCTGGGAAGAAGTTTAATTTTAAAATTACTTCGAATGCAAAGAGCTGAGGAGAGTCTGGAGTGGCTATGTAATTTCTACTTAATTATAAAAAACAATTCTCTTAATTTTTCATTGTTTTGTCATTTTTCTGGGGAAAACAACTTCTTGTCCTGCTTTTATATTTTGTTCTGCTAGTCAAGCTGGATACAGAAAAGAATCAGTTGAATGCCAGCTGAATATCAAATAGGTATATTTCTCAAAATGAAATCACTTTTTTGCTTAGTTTAGATGTTGGTTAATTTAAGACTTTTCTTTCATGTTGAGCATGAGAAGATAAAGAATAAATTCATACTCTATGTTTTCTCTCATCTGTATTTCTAAACCAGAGGTACCTTAGAGGACAGAATGTCATTTTATACCAAACGCTGCAGTTGTAGTGGTATCACTCAGCAAATTTAGCTGACAAACAGAACTGCTGTCTTTCTGTTTTTCTCAACTTAGGAGACTTAATCAGCTTACAGAGAAGTGGCTAAGATATGGCCCTCGGAGTTGTTGGTAAACACTTTGAAAAGTACACAATTTCTGGATTTTTACAGTGAAGTGAAAAAATGATATGAACTAAAGCATACAAAGTAAAAAAAAATAAAAGTATACAATTGAGTAAACTAGTCTGAACTTAGGAAAGGACTGCTATTCTCATCAGTTGTATCTTGCATATACTTTTTTGTATATACTTGCATATACATATGTACTTTCATGTAATGCATATCCATTTGTCATAGTATTCCTGTTATGATAAGTAACAATTAATATATGATTAATTTTGGAACAGCTAAACAGCTCTGAGTACACTATAATTTATGTGTTGCTTAAGCTTTTAAAGTTAATTTTCCATTTTTTGCAAAGCAAATTATAATGCAATTTAGGAGCTGTTAATGTATAGGAAGCGTACTGACCCTCCGCACTGGAGTTTTATTGCTCCCTGGTTGCTCTCCCGTGCAAAACATTTCAGTCATGTTGTCAAAGAGCAGCAGAAATGCCATATGACTTAAGGCACATCTACATGAATGGGTGCAGAGGGACCTGAGCGCCTCTGCTTACACTCAGAGCTTCCTGGATAAGAGCCAGCTCCGCTCCAAAAGCTATGTGGCCACATTAGTGCAGTTCTGTGCCTTTTTCTATAGCCCCTCAACTGAAATGTGACACTTTTCTAATGTGACTGAATGACTTCTGGCCCCAAATTGGCTCATGTCTGACTCTGTGGAGTGTGAATAGAGGCGTTCTGCCTGCACCCATCCATACATATAAGACCTTAGGTAACTAACCACATAACATCAAATAGTGGTTTGGGAAAAGAGCAAATAGTTTGCAGAACCTTTTAATCAGAATGTCATGAGCATAAAATAGTTAAGGGATTCTTCTGAACAAAAAGAGAGGCTTGAAAACAAAATGTGATAGCTTTTCATCCCTATAAAATTTATTTAATCCATATAAAATTCATCCATATAAAATTTATTTTTCCTTATCTGTCACCAAAGCTTCTTTTAGCAGATTGCGTTGATATCCAAAATATAATCAACCATGATTTTTTTTTTGGTTGCTCCAGTAGTCTTTTTGAGCATGCTCTTGGTGGGGAGATTCCTACCATCAATGGGAGTGTTCAGAAGATTTGACAGATAAAGCTGTATAGGCAGATAAGCTATACTGTAAAATAAAACTTTACTGAATTCTCTCATTACTGACACAATTCTTGATAATGATCTGTTCTTACACAATATCAGTCATTATGACTAAGTATACAAAACTGTTATATCGTTAGCACTTACATCTTAAATTAGCTGTGAATATACAATATCATGGTTCTTGATGGTTGATAGTCCCAGAGGACCAACTGACTGGTCATGAGACCTCACCGAGGAGAGAAGTCAGAACTGAAATTAATTGGTCTGCTTTCTTAACTGATTTTATGCCAGATGTTCTACATGGTTGCCCTCCTTGCGAAAGGGGCAGGAGACTTTCCTGCTCCTGATGCTGCTTAGTTTGTTGTTATTTTCTTTTCTTATGCTAGTCATCCTTCTGATGTATTTGGGAGAACATTCTGCCTATTTGCAGTCCATGGTATTTATCTTGTCCTCTGTTTGGTGACTTTTGTTGCCTAGATGTCTGCTGCCTGCAACTGTATATATATCTTCTGTTGTCCCTTTGGTGATGACATTGTTCACCTACTTTTACACATTTGCTCCTGGCTAGATCATCACAGACTCAGAAAATGCTACTTGTTGCTGATAGTTGCAGTCTTTTAGTACACTTACATTCAGGTCCAAGACAAGTTAATATCAACTATATCTTGATTACTCCAATTACAATACATAGATCTTACAGCCCCCTGAGATAGTTGGAATGGGAAGGTGTAAAATTTCAAAGAGAAAAATAGAGATTCGAGTCCAATTCCTAGGCAGTCCGAGTCATCAGCCTGATTCCCAGGCATTGTCACTGCTGTGAACTGGATTTTGTGGGTAATGGTAATTTAGCAGTATTGAGGATTTGTTCTTGGGATCAGCAGAGGCTAACCTTTTTATTTTATTTTATTTTATTTTATTTTATTTTATTTTATTTTATTTTATTTTATTTTATTTTATTTTATTTTA
>JAUBOD010000810.1:484957-520717 GCA_032353885.1 Nothura maculosa
TTTTATTTTATTTTATTTTATTTTATTTTATTTTATTTTATTTTATTTTATTTTATTTTATTTTATGTTATTTTATTTTATTTTATTTTATTTTATTTTCACCTCAACTGATGCCTGCTTAGACAGCAAAGCCTCCTAAGGTACCTCAATGGGAGGGTTGAGAGTATTAATGTTTAGCCTGATAATTTAAGTAATTCTAGCTATCTTTTGTGTCTACTAGCCAAAAATCACTATCAGCAGTATATCCTGCATGAAAATTTCTCTGCACATGGTTAAAGATACCTGATCAAGTTTATCCAATGACAGCTCATAAAACATCTGTGAAAAAAAAAAGCTCTGAAGAATTTACTAAATAATATAACTGGCCTTCATTTACTGCCATATATAAATGAGAATTATTTTTTTCCTAAGCATAAGTTTTGATTTTTGGATAATATTTGAATAAACAGTTCTCACAGTTACTGATATTTTCAGTTTTATTCATGAAGATCTAGCTGTTACAGATAATTTTGCATCATTTATAGTGACATTCATAGACCATTCCATTGAATTTGTAATAAGGGAGAACTAAACAAATCCTTCTTTTCAACTTCTACTTGATAAAAATAATACTACCATCTAATTGTTAGTCAGGACAGTGTGTTGGAAGAATTATGAATTTATTAAAATAAGTAAATTTCAGAAATAAATCTCAGACTTTTAAAGCTTCACAAATTCAATTGATTTCTCGATGTTAATGAAAAGATCATCATGGGAGAAGAGGGCTGACCAGTGAGCAAAAGGCTGTTGAACACGAATGGCTTTAGAGAAAAACTGAAGAAAAAGAAACGAAAAAAAAATGGCAAGAAAAGCCTGAGGAAAAGTCATTTCAGTTCAGTTTACCTCATTTAAATGCATATCCTAGAGAAGCATGTTGACTTACTAGAAACCGACACCTTTTTGTACTTGAAAATCAAAATAGAAAGGAAAGACTGCTCAATTTAATTGTTCATTAGGAACTTTATCCTTTTTTTTTATGTACTGGTTAATAGCCTGCCAACTTAACTGCTCTTCCTAATACCTAATTCCACATTCCCTCTCTTGTTGATAGAAAAAAAGAGAATTTTGGTCAGCTCTTAAAATTACTAATATTATTAAAACCTCCACATATAATGAAATATATTCAATCTTGATTTATGAAGCTAAACTTTCTGCTATACGGAACAGAACTGGTCTTTATGAGTTTGGAGAGTGGAGCTAGGACTTTGCTGGAGCTGCCTTAGGTATCACTGTCATGTGCCCCTGGTTCTGCAGCAACTTGTCCCTGCTTCCCACTCCAAAATTTAACTTCTGGAAAATTAGTCAAACATTAGATGAGAGGCTCCTTAAAAACACACTTATGTTTTCCTGGCATAAATATTAAAATTGGCAGGTAGATGCTCATTGTATCATGGAGGATGATCAAGGCAGCTTGTGGATGTGCGTGATGGCTGGGGACACCTCGCAAGTGCTGATGTTACAGCTTGCAGCTCCCCATGCCACCTGCTCGACACAGATACCGGCCTGCCTGTCACTCAGCTGCTCAGCTGTCACAGTTTACATTGCAATTTCTTGTGCTGTACCATTCCTGTGAACCTCGATGGTTCAGGACGTGGCTGCTGTGCAGCTCTGATACTGTGTTGTGATGGGGAAAGATGGGCAGAAACTTCACTGGTCACTCCAGTCACACTGTCCTCTGTGGTTACTGAAAAAAAATATATTGTGAGACTACAGACAGATGTTTGGGTGTTTGGGAGGATGAATTAAGTATTTCTTCTTTTGTCAGAGCAGTAAAGTGAAAAAAGAAAGGTCTTCAGAGGAGCCATTTTGCATCCCTTAAGCAGCTTTTAACTCAAACAAAATGGAAATCAGAAATTAAACTAATGCCAGACTTTAGTGTACATTTAGCAACCTCATTGATAAATCTATAAATACTCTGAAACTAACAAAATGTACCAAGATTTTAGAGCATTGTGAACTATTTTACCTACTACAGCTAATAATTTTTATAAATTGCAAGGTACTCAGAATAAAACATCTGCAATAGGGAGGTTTCAGTGCAATTTAATTTTCTCTAAAAGCATGGGAGTCAATAGCAAAATTGCACTGTCAGTAAATTTTACATGAAAATCCTTTCAGGAGATAAAAGGATTGTAGAAAAACTAAGCAAAACTAATGGAAGAATTGGGGAGGGGTTGGAATGTTTGCTATGTGACCTAATTTGATAAAGTACAGTCATACAAAGAAAATGTTCAGTAATGAAATGCATTGTTTTGAGCATACAGCCTGCTCTTAGATGAGCTTCCATAGTGCCCAGATTCCCCATCCATCTAAGAAGGCAGACCAATTTCACACAGACAAAGGTTTTAAACTATGGTGCTTTAGCTGCTCTTAAAATAAGGTGCTGCTTTTCTCTCTTCTTAAGAAAAAGAGGTAACAGTGATGTATCAGTTACTGGATTGGGGTGGTGACTGCTCAAAGCTGACTTTTTAATAGTAGCCTCTTTGCGGAACAAAATGTAGTTATTTGAAAGGCTTTAACCTTCTTTTGTACTGTTGTCTTTTTTTTCTTTTCTTTTTTCCTTTTTTCTTTATCAGCTTTAGACTACCCCTAGGCTATTCCAAGATAATTTTTAATCCTCTGTTTTTGTCTTTGGATTGAGCAGTGCAGCAGTTAATAATACTGCAGCCTTAATTAGAAAGCCATGTTTAATTGGGAGACTTTTTGTCCCTATTAGCAGCAGTGACAAAGCAGCAGAAGGTGGTATTTTAATATTAGTATTTCTGAAAAGGTTGGGGTGAATCTACTGAATTCTGTAGAAGTTCAAGTGGATATATGGAAGACCTGAACCCACGCCAGAAGTGGAGTGGCTTTTATAAGGTCCCAGCAATATGGCCTTGTGTGCGACAGCTCTTTGGAAGAGCAAATTGAAGCAGATAGTGGTGAGATGGATTTATGCTTCCAGATTTTATTGAAGAAGCAAATAATAGTCAGTAGAGGAACACAAGAGGGGAAAAAAAAAAAGACTAGAAAGACTAGAACCACTAACTTACTGACAGGCGTCCCCCTTAAGTGAAGTTCCTGTTTCTTTTTAGAGATGTTTATAAACAGATTTCAGTCTTTTCACTGAGAGAAATCCCAGATAAAAGTTTTTCATAAATAACACCTCAAATTCTAAAGAGGAGCAAAATGTTCCCATTGGCCTCTATGAAATGTTTTTTACATCTCTCAGAAGTATTGATTAATTCATCATTTACTTGTTTTGCTGCTGAATTTTGCTTTCTGATTTGAGGGCAGGTAGATAGTGCTTAATGTGGAGGTGAGGTTGAGCATACTCTTACAAAACCAAGAAGATCAATTTGTGTTAATGGTGATCTACAAGACAATTACTATGCTAGAGCAAATCAGAGCATATAGTACGCCTAATCGTAAAATACAGTGCATACCTTGGCCATGTTTTTTTGATGTTTACTTTTGTTTTTATTTTCAAATACATTATTCATGTTATGAAATTATTAATAGTAAAATCTCTAGTTCTAACCAACTGTCATCCTTAGGATAGCGTACATTTTAAGACAGATAAAAGTTTCAGATTTATGCTTTTTGGTTCTTTTTTTTCCCTTGGAGACCTGACAGGAAAAGTATCTCTTTCTATATAGGAAAAAAAAAAACCACCTCTCCTCATTACTACTTTGACATTGTTGAGGTTAGCTGTATTAATGTGATTAGATAGTGGGATAAAATCAGAGAAATAAAAAGGAGTGCATTTTCTCCTTGGACTGGTATAGCTCTTGTCCTGTTTATATGCTATGTAAGGGCTGCAAGATTTCAGGTTTAACTTCCTCAATATGCGGCAAGCAGCAAAGACCTATTTAGGGGGGTAGATAAACCGTAGAAAATGGAAGGTGAAGCAGAACTAAAGGGAAGAAGAACTTAACAAGAATACAGTGGGGCTAATTTATTATGCAGCCAGGGACAGGAAGGGTGAGTAAAGTCCTCTGTCCAGGATGGAAAGAAAGAACTGATAGCAGATACTGTCATTTAGCTACCTGGAGTCTTCGTGTGTCCTGTGTGAGCAAATCTGCTCTACCAAGGGGCCACCAGCTAGGTATTGGATCTTCCAGAGCTTAATTGCTAGGCTGCAGCAATAATTGTGAGCTACTGACCTCATAAGCGTAGGAGCCTTGTCCTGCTGCCAGAGCTTGGGGGAAAGTGCAGGGGGAGGGTTGAGAAGAGTTAGAGAGAGGTGAGTGGGAAAGTTGGAGGTAACTGATTTGAGGGAGGAAAATCATGGTAGGGACACATGGATGGTGATTTGAAATTGTGAAATAGAATTCTGTTGTTTTAGTAAGGTGAAAAAAAAGGGGAGTTAGCAGCTTTGGTAAAGGAATAAGCAGTAATACTCAGCATGAAATCTTCAAGGGTGTGTCTTGTGGTTTAAAATGTGTATTTACTGCAATATAAGATTTGTTAAAGATGGATGTTAGTAACATCTTTTGTGTCTACTAACTTGTAAATGCTTTAAGTTGTGCTAGGAGGCTTAAATTCTGGTAATCGAGCATTTCATGATATTAATACATATATATTACGCATTCAAATGATGGCATTATGTCAAGGATGCACTCTTCAGAGAGCATTCAGAGAATAGTGGGAACCAAAACTACTTGAGCAAGTATTTTGACAGTGAATTAACTGTACTGTCAACTGATTCATGCTAAAACAAGTTGGAAGGAGTAATTTGAAATACTCTTTTTTTTTTTTGCACTCTAAATGAACTGCATCTGCCCAGAATAGCAACAGTAACAATAGATCTGAGTAAAGGGTTACTTCTGTAAGAATTAAAAAGTTTTCAGAGTTACATTGAAATGAAAAAATGTGCTTTCACTAGCCACTGACTGAAAGGTGACAGGAGGATGTTAGTACTATGGACTTCTTACATTTTCATCCTGAAGTGCAGAGTCAGAATACAGGACTAACGGGATACTTAACCTGTGACCTAAAACGTTTACTCTATTCTCTGGTACTTTATTTGGAGCAAATTCCCAACTGTTAGGCATGCTGTGAAGCACTATTTGCAGACAGTCTCAAGTCACGTTCAAAGTTATCGTTGTGCTTTTCTCTTTTCTCTCTTGATCCCTTCAGCCACTAAGCATAAAATTGTCCAGTTATAAAGGCAACAGGACAGCAACATATTCCCTGCTGCCCTATCATCAGTCCCTGTTAATAGTATCCAAGTGATATACAGTCTAATGTATTTTAAATACCTGAACATGCCAGATGCATCCAAGTCCCTGCTCATCATACATCTGTGGTTTCCTTTTTTAGGTCCTTTTCATAATTTCACCCATTTCCCTGCTGAGATTTCACACTCCCAGTGTGACTGAGCACCATGGTGTGAGGTTACAGAGAGAATGTTTTCTTCCTTCTTCCTTCCTTTTTCTTTATTCCTCTTGAATGAGGTAAGGACCTGGGGGTTAAGTAAAATATCAAAGATTATGAGATGCTGTAATACCGCGATAGTCTCTAGACAGCTGGGGAATTACATGAGTACAAGACAGCATGTTTGTAATTCACAATAGGTTACATCTTCTCGTTTGATCGCCATCTTCAGGAAAAAAAGAAATAAGATAAGGGCTCTCTGTGGCTGACAGCTGCAGCTGAGTGACAGGCAGGGACAGAAACCTCCTCCTGCAAGAAGGAAAGCTTTTGGTAGACTCATTACAGTTGGCATTCCTCAATGTACTGTAAAATTCACAATGTGTTTCTTTTAGAAGTAGCTACTTTGGTTCCTATAGTCTGCATTTCAGTAACAAATACCTGTGAAATGGTTCCCCTAGAATTTGTTTAATGTTATAAAACTAAATACAATTTTTTACAGATTAGCTCCTAGATAAGTGTACAATTAAGTGGTACTTGAAATACATTTCAGTTTCCACATCACATCTAATATTTAAACATTTGTACTGTATGCTGTTTTTTTTTTTTCCATTTAAGAGCTTCCATTATCTTATTCAGTTTAGGAATTTACAAACCCTTTTCTCCAAAGGGGCATATTGTTGTGTTCCACTTATTAAAGAATCTTACTTGCAACAGGTTGGTTTTTTTTTCTGAAAAGGATAATTTTGTTCATTTACCAACTAATATAAGAGTACCTCCTCAACTAATAATTAAAATGATTATTTTGTTATGCTGTTAAGAGTGTGTACTCTCCAGGGGTATTCTAATTTTGTGTGACAGATTTTCATGTTTCTGTTTCAGTTTCTTTTGATTGCATTTGTTTGTTCTTAGGATTTGTGCTTGTTTACTTTGCTAGGTTTTAATTATTCCTCTCTTTATTGTTTTCATTGTGTGGCCTACATATGTTTCTTTTTGTTTGACTTCTTAATCTTTTTACTGCTTGAGGAGTTACCAGGTCCAACATTACATGGAAGGTATATTATTAACATATGATAAAAGCTTATATGATGAAAGAGTATCTAAGCATGATCCTTGATCTTGCTGATTATAAATAACTTCAAGTAAATGAACAACTGAGATCTTATGCATTTGCAAATTGAATTTTGAGATAAAGTAGTGTCTGGTCAAACTACTTTTCTATTATTTTTTAAAGCTTTTTGATCTCCAAATTCTAACATTATATATATCTAATATGAAAAATATCTGAGGGTATTTAACCTATAACAGCAGATTCTTTATGCTATTCTAATACTGGTGCTGGAGGATATGAAATATACCCTAAGGATATATATATAAAAATACAGTTATTTCAAAGTTGCTATAAATACATTTAAAATACGTTTCTTAATAAGGAACACTAGACCTGACTTCTTGATAACTGGCTAAGTTCTGAAAAAATTTTTTTTTGAAGAAACATGCAAGGTTTATACTAACTCAAGACCTTGTGCTGGTTTTGATCCTGTGGTAGGAGCACTGATGCCAAATTTACCATAGCCTCATCTTTGTTGTTTGTGCGGGAATGTAAATTACTGATGCTTTTGTTTTGGTTTATAAAACCAAGTGTGTATATCTCTTGATGAAGACAAGAGTGAGAGCTTAAGATAATTTTCAGTCATAAATTCAAAAGCAGCGCTCTTTTAAAATTTGTTAATATCATGGAATCATAGAATGCTTAAGACTGGAAGGGACCTCCAGAGGTCATCTAGTCCAACTTCCCTACAAATGCAGGGTCACCTAGAGCACGTGGCACAGGGCTGCATTCAAGCGCATGTCTTTTTTTGTTTGTTTGTTTTTGAATCTTAATATCAATTTTTAGAAGGAGACAAATTACTATTCCCTTCAACTTGTGACTAGATGGAGATGGCGAAGACGAGGAGACACTGATACAAAATGGATTTCCAGTTCTCTGGATTTTGCTGGCCACCCAGAAAAGGAGGGTCACAGAAGCAATCTCTATCACCACAGGCAACCATGCCATCTGCACCAGGGCAGGGCAGAGCCACCATTCCGCAAATTTCTTTATCCTTCCCAGTTTGTTGTGTTGCTTTTGAGTCGAGAGCTTGGCAGTAATCCCTGTATTCCCTTGAGTGCTGGCTAGTACTGCAGCAAATTGCTATTGCCTTTCCAAAGGCCCTGGAAAAAAAAAAATAGGAGTCCTTATTCCCTTTACAATTCTGGTTACTTCAGTATTGGCCACTGTCCATCTACATGAAACCAGTAACATTTATTGTTTTATTAATGAAGTTCATTGTTCTATTAATGAAGTTTAATGAGGCTTTGTATAGCATTTCATATGTGCTGTGGTTCAAATATTTGAAATGATCTAGACAGTGACAGCAAAAATGCTAAGCGCTTTTCCTCAATATTCAGAGTATTTTCTTCAACAAAAAAATGATCATTAAAGACCAGGACTAAGATGAATTAGGGCTATTAAGGCTGAAGAAGGAGTACTTCATTCTGAAGTAAAAAGTGCAACGTTGTTGCACAATAGAAAATAGGTAGGATAAGATCCCTGCCAACACTGTATGATTTATAAGCCTTTTTATGAGTTTAAACTTTCTGTAGGGTTTTAGAATTGGATTCTATATAGTTCAGGTGATAAGGACAGAGGGAATAAGTGAATGCAGCAAATCTTAACAGACTAGAGAATTTCTCTATCCGGACTGGAGCTTCTATACTGATTCCTCTGTCCAAATCCATGGCTTTCCTAATAGCTTTATATCTCTCTGTATCTACATTTTTTTGGGTTATGTTTAGAAACATTTAAGCAGAATGAATTAACTTTATGTTAACTTTTCAAATACAGATGTATAACTATTTTATCCTAATGGATCTGGTTATTTTCAGTGTTCATTTGCTCTATATTTGGCTTTTGCTTTATGCTCTGCAAAGAAGACAATCTTACTCTGTTTGTGATTTTTTTGATGATTTAGTTTTGAGTTCAGGAGTTATTGATGGGAGTTTTGTAAGGTTTGGGTTGACTCCATTTCAGCACTGTCCAAAATTATTGCTCACTGATTGAAAATAAAATAGGAATTATTATTCTCATCATTCAAGAAGTAAAAATGAATGTTAAAACATTATACCATATTTCAAATTCTGCTGTACATTTCTAGATATATGTGTGCATGCCTTTGCACAAGCATATATGTGATGAATGTGTGTAAGCAGCTATGGAATGATTAATCACAGAAGCCATTTTCTAGATTCCACTCTTGTTTATTTTATGTATGATACTTATATGAGCAGATTTTTTCACAAAAAAAGGAAAACTTTATTTGGTATATTATTATTACTCTGTAATTCTTCAGATGTCTTAGTTTTCAGAAATATGATTACTTAATACTCAAAGGGTACCATAAATATTATTGTATAATAGGACTACATGTTTATAATACCATTTCACAGACAGAAAGGAGAGGAAGCAAAAGGAAATAAAAGGAGAAAGCTGTGTCTGTCCTACAGTTTTCTCTAAAACTATGTATCTCTAACTGTCCAAATGATTAGAACTGTCCAAATGATTAGAATATCAGACACCATTTTTACAAGACTTCAAATAAGGTAGCAAATGACAAGTGAGAAATATTGCATGGAAATACACTGATGTTCAGTGTAATTTTCTTGCTGTTTGAGAAGGACTGCAGCTGTAGAATTTGCAACATATAGTTTATATGTCCTATTATAAAACTATTTGCTACAGTCTGACATGGTAATTTAGTAAATATTTGAAAGAAATGATGTTAGAGTTCATTTAAAATTACAGGTAGAAGAACAGGAAAGGAGAATTATAACTAACCTTGGGGGTTCTTCCCAAGTTTTATTTTATTTTACTTTTTTAAATATAAAACACATATCCAAATTATATATTCGTTATCTCTTAGCTTTTCACAGTGGGCACCTGTAGAATAAGTGGTAAAAGTCTCCCACAGCATGTTCATTTTTAATGAGAACAGAGCACTTAGTTGTGTATCACAGTCAAATCACTTGTCGTTCCATAATAGGACAGCTACCAACTGAGCCATTCTTGTGGAATGTCTCTTTCCTCTGAGCTAAGAGGTAATCTGTGCAAATCACTCATCAAGATTTCGTTATACCCTGTGTACCACTCTAGGAAAGAGCTATATTGTGAAACTGGTGTTCACTTGGCCATTACTTACAGTTGTCTAAATGGATATTAAGGTTTTCAAGACAGTTCAAGAACATTAGCTATTGGTTTCTCGTTCATATGGACTTAAGTGACTGATTATTGTAACTGATATTAGCTCATACTTTAATTGCACAATCAGGATCAGTCTTTTGTTGGTATAAATTGCTAGAGATTTCTTGAGTAAATATAGCAAATTTATATCAGCTGAAAAAATTAATCTAAATTATTTCTAAGACTGCAGACTGACCAAGGGATGAGGCACTTTGCTGCATAGTACTGTAGCATCTAATTCATTACCTGCTGACATCTAAATCTAGGTTACTAAGATACAAGGTTTCCCATACAGTGCACATCAGAGCTAGATGTCTCACAAAAGGGATCAGAAAAAGCTTCATGCTGAGCAGGGAGCCTCTGATTTTGCCAGGAAGAAATGCTGAATACAGAAATATATCTTAAATTGCATTATCTCTGTGAAGCCTACACACCTTAGTACTGTTGGGAAATGTTATCATCCTCTTGGGACTTTAGTCCTGGTTCATTTCCTTATCTAAGTGCTCCTTCCTTAAAAAAAAAAAACAAAAAAAAAACCCAAACAAACAAGAAAAACCCTAAATGCTCTCTTTCAGAGAGTCAACCTTAGACCTTCTCAAATTTGTTCAACAAACAAACATTTAGTTTGATTAGGGGCATTCAAAGCCATACTTTTAATTTTCCAGCAAAATATCAATCAGGCTATACTTTATTTATTTATTTATTTATTTAGAATGAGGTTGAATCATATATTCTGTAGCCCTCTCAGTGAGGCTGCTGTATTCCGTGTAGAAGAGCTGAAAGATCTGCTTAGCCAGGAGAGAGTTTCTAGGACATTCAGAATGGGAGGCCTGCAGTCTTCTGTATGAACTACAGATTTAATACTTTAACTTTCTATCATTAAGTTATTATATTAAATAAACAGTAGTGGGAACATTAATATTTTTCAATTGTCTTTACTCTTTATATAATAAAATAAAGAAGAAGAAAACCAAATCCCAATAGTGTTTTTAATTTTTTTTTCCTTTTTTTTTTTTTAATCCGGTATATATAGGCACTATAGTCTTTGGAAATGGTGACAAATAACCCTTGTTACGTATTGTGCAGCACCAGTAGGTAATTAAAACTTTTTCAGAGTCTTAGCCATACATTGATTTACTCATGGAAAGAAGTTTACAAAATGACCACAGGAAAGCAGTTTTCTATTCAAAGCAATGGATTGAGAGTTAATAGATCTGTCTCAGAAATCCGATGTAAGAGCGTATTGAGCACTCTTTGCCTCAGTATGTTGACTATAAAAATGGATGCTTACTGAAAAGCTGTGACAATAAATGCTTAGACAATTAAGGAGCTGCTGTCTTCTATGGAGGTTGTAATGTCTGGGCAATTTACACAACTGGATGTTATAAAGAAAGTCAAGGGAAAGGTAAGATTGTCTCAGGGCAAAAAAACTTCCTTATATGCCCTGAAATGTTTGCATTATCAATATAACTCTTCCAGGGTTTGGAACTAAAAAGATTTGGGATATTAGCATAATGAAAATTATTAAAATTAGCATACAAGGAGATTTCAGCCTCAATTTACATAATGAACAGTGATTTTCTGTCATCAGAGCTGTGCTGCGGTATTATTTCACCTGGCTGGTGGTCAGAGCCATGCCAAGGTCATCCGTTCTTCTGACTGAACCTCCTTCCTCCTACTGCCACCTTTAGACAAGGAAAGCTTATAGCTGATACTTTGCAATGGCAAGTTTATCTGAAGGACCCGTAATTTGCTCCATAGGATCTCACAGACGCGCTGCAATCCCTGACAGGATAGGAGAAAGGATAAAAACAGGTCTAACACTGAAATATATTTGCCACCTCATTTGGTTTTGTTTTGTTTTTCTCTCAAATCTTCGTCAAAATGTAATTTTTTAGATACACATATTACTTCACGTATTATTTACCAAGGAAGAGATTCTCAACAATTTAGGAGGGAGCAGACCAAACTAAATTATTACTATTTTCTGCATCATTTCTTTCTCACTCATCAAATGGTGCATGCTACATTAATGCAGTGATCTTGAGGCTCCTTAGTCAGGCAAGATTCCATTCGATTTAGTGGAAGTGTTTTCTGTGAAAGAAGTGACTAAATTTCTTAGGATATCAACTAAACATACTTTACTATTTGGTGAGCCTTAAGTGATTCCTCACTACTTTAAGTGAGCAAAACTCTAACAAGAGCTTTTGAAAATATCATTCTGCAAAATCATTTTTCTGAAGATATGAAAGTTTCAATCATATTCAGATTCATTTTAAGGTAACACTTTTTCCTTCTAATAAGCTGACACATATAGTCCTGTGTCAGAATGTCATTTGTTAAGTCAAAACACTCTTCTTGTTGCACAACATGTAATACCAACTAAATGGCATAAGTTTTATCATCTCAGTTGTTTATTCCAGCCATGATGTTTGAGCCATGTAATAGATCTAGAACATTAAAAGAATGATCCTTGAGGCAGGTACACATAATTGCATTACAGCAAGTGAAAGAAATGCCAGGAGAAATTCTGGCAATTGATAACTTTGCATCTGTTTCCTCCTTAGCAGTCCAGATCTATTAATATTTCTTTAAATATTATTTTTAACTGTACACAAAAGATGAATTTGTTAAATGTACTCAGACTGTACTAATCTTCAATGCATTAGTATAAGGTGTGAAATAAGATTTTGAATTTATTCAAGAGAGGTACAAACTGTAAACCAGTTCCACAGTTTAAGAATGAGTTACTGACTGCAACTAATTGTAAATCTGTTATTGAGGGAAAGTTCAGTTATAAATTATAATATATTTTCAAAAGATCAGTATATATTATGACTTGTAAAGAAATAGCTTTACATATAAAAAGACCTTCAGCAGATATCACAGCACCAACCAGAATCCAGCCAGAAAATGAGATGACATTTATAGTACTCTTAAAGTAAGAATAGCTTTCTCATTCCTTTTTAGTTTTGAGAGATTTGTGCCTTGAAAAGTTAATCCTATTGCTTTAGCCTCATGAAGCACCCTTAGTTCTGTGTTCTCACAAAACAGTCATCTTGTAAGATGGAAATAATTTATTTCAAATAGCTTTTTTCCCTTTTGCCCTTGGTGGTGCCTTGTCTTGGAAAAGTCACCACCAAGGGCAAAAGGGAAAGCAGTAACTACTAGGGTCACTGTTGCGAAGTATGGAAGATTCCATTTAAAGAAGTAATACAACTCTTGAATTACATTTCCCTTTGAGTATAGAAACTTCATTATGAGAGTTAAGTCAGGTCAAACCTCTTCTGAGGTTCAGGTCAAACCACTTCTGTCGTCCTGTCAGTCATTAGGATATAGGGTGCTTTCTCAAACAGTTACCAAATCCCTTAATATTGTGGGAAATAAGTCAAAATGATTTTATTCTTCTAAATTAGCAGAGAGATAAGACAGACTGGTAGTCTATATTTATTTGTTCGATATTTGGATTCCATTTATTTTCATTTTCCTGATGCATAAAAAGGTAGGAGAGGATTGATTCTATTTTGTGGAGTTTCCTTCTAGATTTTTTGCTTGCTAACAACTTTATAAATATAGAGCATTTGTAAAAGATGTGCATAAAAATGTTTTTAATGAGTTTATGATGTCTTACTCCCTATTTGATGCTTCATGGCATTCTCAGCTCAGGATTTAATTTGTAGAAACAGATGGAACTTGGGACAATAGCGACATTTGCAAAATATATTTTATCTTAATTTTACTAGCATGACAAATAAATTTTATCCCATATACTTATAGTTGCCCATTGGTAACCAAAGAAAATCAGACATTACTTCTTTAAATCTGTTCTTTGTTTTTCATTTTTTTTTCTGGAGAAATATAAATTCAAAGTCAATTACTCATTAATTTTCCCAGAAACAGCATTGTAACGTGCTATAGGCAAACTTCAGCCCTAACTTAGAAATCAGTGTCCAAATAAATTCTATATGTACATTGGGGCTTCTCTGACTCTCCAAATCCAAAATATCACAAACCTTGTGTTAAGCTTGCTATTCAAACCACAATTGGCCTCAGGGTTTAAACCCTCCTGTCTTAGCAGTGTCAGCCAGCACCAGGTTGAGGTTGTTTCTGTGGAAATGTTAAGCAGGGCTCCGGGGACTCCCTGCCAGCAGCATGGTGAAAGCCACCTTCATGCCTGACTTGTGGAGTTCTGGCTCGCTGGGTAGGGAATGACCATTCCCGTGGCGAAGAGCTAGAAATCAGGCTCCCTCCTGCCCAGCCTGCAATTCCCGGCTGTAAGCAGCAGACAAGCTCCTTCTGGCCTGAGGAAATAGAAGACCAAGAAGACCAAGAAGAGCAAATGCTCTTCTTGGTTTTGATTGAGGTGAGCAACCAAGTTTGTGGTATTTGTCTTTTTAAAACCACATTTCGACTTCTAGCTTGATACTGAAATTACAATGCAAGAGACTTGAAAGAAAATGTCAGAAATTCTGCTGATCTTCCCACAATTTTCTTTTTTGCCTGCTTCCAGATCTTCTCTAGATTGCTCATACACTCTGTTACCTACTGACAACAGAATAACCATGGTCAGTGTAGGACAACCTTGCTTGCTTCTGTTGCATCTGTGACAGAAGCGTTTGTGTCACCATTTCCTTGGGGGCATGAATGTGCAGCCCTATCCTGCTCATGCCTTTGCTTTTATTTATTACAGAGTGGAAGCAATAAGCAAGCTGTGCTCAGGCTGTGAGCAAGGGCTCTGCCCTAGAGCATATCCCTCAGGAGAAGGAGAGGGGATAAGCGTGCTGGAGCGGCCCCTGGGAGCTGGAAAGGCAGAGGGGACTTGCAATGCAAGGGCAGTGAAAAAATGAAGTTCCACTCCGGTTTATGTCACTGCTGTCCCCATGGGCCAGAGTCCTGCAGCAGCGACAGGAATGGCTGTGATGAAACAACCTTTTTTATGGCACTATGAAATGTCTAAGAACTGTGGCACTTCAGTGCTAAAACAACTGCAACAAACTCAGCCCCTACCCCAAAGTAGCCAAATCCACTGATATCTGCATTTCTTTCTGAACTTCCACTGTGGCCATTGCTGATGTCACTGCAGCAGCAGCGGCAGTTTCCATAGCAGTTAATACGGCAGCTAATACAGTTATAAGCCTCATACAAAGGAAGAGAATTGAAAAGGACTGCAAGTCTTCTGCAGAGATGATACTCCTCTTCTAGGCGCTGCAGCATTTTGCCACTTTTTTTTTCTCTTTTCTCGGAAAAGCATTAGAGAGGTTAGCTGAACTTTTGTCCCTGCATAGCCACATTATTCAGAACTGGCGTTTGTTAAGAGCCCATTAAAATGTGAATTGATTACTTGAATATGGTTACACTTCAGATCTTGTTACGGGCAGAAGGAAACACATCATGTATATGGAGAGACATGAATTTATTGTTAATCAAATTAAAAAATGAGAAATCATATCAAAATAAAACAAACAGCTGTTAGTTTACGTACTATAATAGCAGTACATATAGTCCAAATTAATGCGGGAAAGCCTCATTAATAATATCCTTGAAATTACTATATAAAAAACCTTATACCTACCCCTTCTCTAGCTGGGGCTGGGGCTGGAGCTGGAGCTGAGCCTGGGGCTAGGACTGGGCCAGGGCAGGCAGCAGCCACAGGCCCCAGCACAGGCTCCAACCGGCTCAGCCCAACTCAGACCACGGGCAACCCTGAGCCCCGGGGTTCAGGGGCTCAAGGCAATGCCAGCCTGCGGCCTCCTGCATGTAACAGTGAAGTTGGATATTTGGGCTACGCTAGCATGCATCACTGGTTCCATTTTTTAAAGGCAAGTCTAATTTAATTTTGTAAACTACAGAGAGGTGTCAGTCCTAGGTTCAAGCTCTCAAATTCCTCCTTCTGGCAAAGTTGCAAAATTGCACAAAGCTTTCAAGCTATTGCACTGCTTGGTGTTGTAAGCTGTGCTCATTCCTTCTCTTTCCTTCCTGCCTCTCACAAAGTGTAGGTTTTCAGTAAAAACTGCTTTCACCTACTCCATTTCCTTGCTAGCACAATGGAAACCTCCAGCCCTCCAGGGACTGCTGTAATACAAAGAAGATATAATTTTATATATGGGTAGCCTGAGAGAACTGACAGCTTTTGCTCAAGTGAGGACTGCCAGTGGACAGCTATAAATCAAAAACATTGTGTATTGGCAAGGAAGTAGAGAAATGAATATAGCATCTCTTTGCAGTTTTGTCATTCAAGCTCACCAGGCTTACTCTATTCTGACACTATTATTACGGACAATTTAGGCTGGTATGTAGGGGGTACATATATATCTAATCCATTTTATCACTTCCACTTGTTAAGCAAATCAAAGGCATTTACACCATGTGCTGCAGGCCCCTTACAGGTCTGTTTGAGGTGTTGTGAATCATTGCATTGCAAGCACCTCTCCCTTGCTGTATGGAAACATGAATCTTGCTTGATTCCTGTAGTTTCACAGAAGTTTTGCCACTGAATTAATGGCATTAAAATGCTGCACATCAACAATTTCATCAAAAAAGATTTCTGCAATTCAATCCTTATATGATCAGCCGGCACAATTTTAGACCTTGATACTTCAATCTGAACCAGTGTGCCAGGAAAACAAACTTTGCAGTTAGAGTGATGGTAGAAGAAATTGGAAAGAGCATAACTGTCCATCTGCATAGCTCTAATTGGACTTTCATTTGATGATATTGATGATTTTTAATTGCCTGATAAACTGCAATCAAAAATTATATTAGCAATTCAGGATATGTGTCTTTTGAATGACTCATTATTTTGTTTCTATGATGATCCAAATGAAGATAAACTGTTGGTGTTACACAGAAACTGATGTCACCTGTGCCCTTTTTTTTTTTTTTGGAATAGGTCTTACAGAGTGATCTTGGCCAAAAAGAGAATTCATTAGCTAACTTCTGGAGTATTTCAGAAGCCCAAGTTATATGGCATTTTGTTTCAACAGGTAGCAGAAGAGGACAAAATTTGATTTAAATAGTAATTTTAAAAGAAAAATTAAATGGGAAAAAAAAGAAATAACAAAAGAAAAAAATAAGAAACTAAAGGGAAAAAAAAAGGAAAAAGAAATAAGAAGACAAGATTGCCTGAAAAAGCTGGGCAGTGCTTCTGACATGAAAAAGATAACAGCTTTTGTAATGATGTCACCTTTGGGGAATCAACACATCAGTATGCAATGTCTAACAAACTGTGGAGTAGACATTCATCCGAAAGAAATGTCATGCCCAGAGGTGCTGCAATTCTGACAGGCTGAGAAAAACATTGTAAGTCAGATAGGAATGCTCACTTTCAGGGAGAAAGGAAGTTTTCCTTTTTATTTTCTTTTCTATATTACTGATTTGCATAGGCAGTTAAGGATATTGGAATATTTAGAATTTTATGTGTTTTTAGCTAAAAATTTACAATAAAATATGAATTCAAGAAAAATATGTTAAGAATTGAGCTTAAATTGTTGTCTTTTGATGTAGATTACTACTATTCATGAAGAAAAATGTAATTTTCTTTAAGGTGGAAAAAGGTGAATGAACAAGCACTTATTTAAGAAGTCAGAGGGGGATCTTCATTGAAACTTACACCATAAAGTTTTTAATGTGAACAGCAGGCCAGAGCAATGGAGTTGTTTTACTGTAGCAACTACATTCAGATAGCCACAAAACAAACTTTTTTGACATTTTTTTTCAAAAGAGTTTTGAAAAGGTCAAAAAGCTTTGACCTTTTCAAAATGAAAGACTTCACTTTTTTTTTCACCAGCAAATGACATTTTGAAAAATAAGCTAATCTTGGTGAAAAAAATTGTCTTGAAAGGTCATAAACAAAAGACCTAGAATATACTTTTTTAAAAAGTCTTTGTGAAAATTTTATTTTTTTTATTCCGATTGGAGTTATTAAAAAAAAAGTGATTTTTAAATCTTCTGTAAGACGCTAAAGAGATTTCCTTTTCCAGAGGCACTGGAACCATTGAAGGTTCAGACTTTAGGCATTTTAAATATTTATAATATTCATAATTTCTCCATCTAAAATATGAATTGTATTAAACAGCAGCAGAAGAAAGTAGAAGAAAATAAAAGGCCCTGTGTTGTAACATATTTTTAATCACTCTGAAACTACTTGATTAGGCTTATGCATATGGTTACATTATTTCAAATTAAACAGAACACATTATAGAGTATTTTTACCAACATTGGCAGAAAAATACCCAAATTGGCATAAAACCTCTCCCTAGAAATTTATCTCTAAAAACTTTTTAACAAATTTGAACTGCAGGCTAAGTTGTCTAGAAGTAGAATTTGTACTATGTGGCCACATAGTTTTTGATCTAGTTTTAAGATACTTACAGATGGATTGTGTAGTGTCAGTATCAATCACCTCCATTTCTCCAGTTTGTAGACATCTTGTGCCTTGCCCTCCAGCATCTTGACCACTCCCCATAATATGGTATTGTCTATAAACTTGCTGAATATGCGCTCTGGTTAATCAGCTGGCATCTGGATGTTGCACTGCTGATCACAGCCCTCAGAGACCAACAGGCCAGATAATTTTCTACCTACCTTTTCATCTGCTTATCCAGACCCTATTTCAGTAATTTGGCTGTAAAGGTATAATGAGAGAGCCTGTCCAAGGCCTTGCTAAAGTTGAGATGTACGGCATCCACTACTTTCCCTTTATCCCTGCATCATATATCAATGATAGACTCTTTGTTCTAGAGCAGGACAGAGTATTGCATCTTAGAATAGTTTTGAATGAAATGATAGTGAAATATGTTGGCAGAAGGCAATTAAAGTTTTTGCATATAAATCGTTATAACTCATTTCAGCTCTGTAAAATATAGGTTTTTTAATACAATCCATTTCAAATAAGACCTCAAACAAATAACCTTTGAATATTTAATTAAACTTCTTCTGAGAACAAGGAAGCATTAGAATTATAATGAAAGTTTGTAAATTTGTGAGATGTGTATCAGTTTTATAACTGACTTTTAAAGGAGAAGAGAAAATATATTTCTGCTGCACTGAGAACTATATTATTGCCAGAGCTGTAGCAAGAATTTCACTGTTCAAGGCAGTTTAATTCCAAGCCTATACAGACTCTTAGTGGTCCACTCCCATTCCCCAGTATCTACCAGACCCCTCTCTTAAGCCATCAAGTGCAACTGAAGTATATGTGCATTATTTGTACTTCTTACCCCTTTCCATAGAGGATGCCTTTCTCACTTCAACTTTGCTTTGACTTTATGTAAAATGATAAATTGACATCTGTAATCCAGAACGTGGTGTTTTTCATCTGCCAGGAGAAGAAATGAATTCCAAGTGAATGCTATAACTGGTTTTGGCACTCTGCATCATGCAGGAGAGGAGCCCATTTTATTGCTTATCCAAAGAATAAGCAATGCTGATATGAAAAAAGGGATTTTTAAAAACTTTTTGTCATTTTCTAATCTTTAACACCAAAGTAGTTATCAGGAATTCCAATAAACAGACACAGATGAAATTGAGGAAAGCAGATAATGTGCGGGCTAAATTCTCATTTTTCTCGCATTGCTGTGAATCTACTCTTGTTGTATAACTTGTTGTAATTTACACACTAGAGGGAATAGAGGTATAGCAGGAATCCAGTTTAGCTGATAGCAGGTTTATTTGTCTATGTTCATTTTGCTTTTTTCAATACACATTTTACTTTCCCAGTAATTAACTTCCATGGCTATTTAATTTAATTCTCTCAGCATCAGCCTTTTTAGAGTATTGTTTTTCCAATATTTATTCCCTGTATGGTAGCAGTCCTGGTTTGTTCAATTATCCTTAAGGGTGTTTCAGTTTTTGCTACTTTTTTGCAGTGTTTCATAGCCAAGTGCTACAGATTTGGTCTGGTTTGCGTAAGTGGCTTTTTTTCTCTGAGTTCTACAACTTTATGTAAAAGCTTTCTGCAGAAGGCTAACTGGGAAAGGAGGCTTCTGTAAGGGAAAAATCCTAGTCTTTATACAAACAAACTTCACCTGAGATTGATTAACTTCACTACTTTTATCCAAATTAATGGATTTTTCAGGTTCTTGCCATCCGTGACAATTAACAGCAGTTAAATATGACTTGCTGCAAATAAAAACAAAATCAAAAAAAAAGTTCATCTGAAAACAAACGTTTCTTTTATTTTTTGATACCTGAAGATGCTGTTCAATGCTGTTAGCCTAGCAGGGAGACATCAAGCAGAGGATCAGACTGGAGGAATCAAAAGTAGCTTGAGAAAGAAGATCAAAGGAAAAGTCAGAACGATTATAGAATATGGTATCTTATGGCCTCCCTCAGTTTTGGTGACAGACATCCCACATTGCTCATACTGCTCATCCCACAGTTATCCCTTTCTGTGCAATTGACCTGTGGATGGTGACCTCCTAAGGAAAAGAGAATTGCTAATATATCTCTGCTCTAAATTTTCTGAACCAAGAAAATTGTGTTTGAATAAAAGAGAAGGGCTCTAATGTTCTTTCTCATTTCAACAACAGTCAATCAGAAATAATGTTAAAGAAGGAGCTGGAAATGCAGAAGTATTTGTGAGAGAGCAGGAAACCGAGGATAGTTTTAGCTACTCAGTAATATATATATTTGAAGCATAAATTTATCCTCTTCTCAGTGTGTATTTTTGATTTTATAATATGTTTACATCTCATCTTTGAATTAAAGATTAAAAAAAATGAAACTTTCTGCCCTTCACTTCCTTGTTAAAAACCTATAGTATAATTCATACTGAGGTTAATGTCAGCCTTTTGATACCTGAAAAGTACTACTCAGTTTGTGGAAGCACAAAATCACTTCTGCCTATTGAGTCCAGTGGCTGAGAATAATGACTTGGCATTTGGCTGATTGGAGGACAAATGCTAAGTGACTGAATCATTGCCCCTTAAGTTAAATACAGAGATGCTGTAGATACAGCTTCTGCCAATTATGACTTTCAAATATTCCTTGGAACTGCTGTGCCTTCTAATACAATTGTTAACTGACCCAGAAATATCATGACTGTTTATGTAATTATGCAGTTCACTCATGACACTACAATTGCCAACAAGTACAATAGTCCACAAAATATTTATGTTTGGTCTGTAGTTTTAGCAACGGATTTTTGAGGAACATAGAAGAGTAGGGACATTTTCACTTGTCCACATTTTTTTTTCATGACAAATCCTCTTACAAAACATGTATGAGCCAAGTAATATTTTGGACAAACATCAAAGTAGAGTTTTTCAGAGAACTCAAGTTAAATGCCATGAAGTTTCTCTTAACTTCAGAATTTGGCCTTGTTCAAAATTAGTAAGAAGAATAAACCGAACATTTTCTGTGAGAAAAATACTGGAAAAATCTTTTGAGAGTTCAAAATAGTTAGTTGAATTTTGACTATTGGTAAAAATATCTGAGCAAAATATAATAAAAATGAAATGCTTATTTGCAAAAATTAAATCAGAGAAAATGTCCAAAATTGTCTGTGTTTTTCTGAAACACATTGTAACTGCATTGCTATTTTTTAAAAAGATTACTTATTCTAACAAAAAAATTATTTATATAAAGTTTATGTAAGTTAGTGTGTTTCTTATCAATGGCAATGTTAACTTCCTTATGAAGAAAAGTGAAGCAAAAGTGATTAAAAAGTAAAAAGAGATGACTTTTTGTTTGCCCATAATGGAAAATATAATTAATATAAAGCAAATTATGTAGAAAAGTGTCTGAGATATTAAAGGAACTTCAAACAGGAATTCTTATAAAAGATGAAGAAGCTCTTGTATGTTGAAATGCTTCTTTATTTAGTATATAACATTAATTCTGTATCAGTCAGTTGATTGGCTCTATAACAGTTTATACAAGCAGAAATACAAAAAATACAAATAAAAAATATCATTTTTAGAAATATGTGTGACAGTGGCCATTAACTTTTCCAGTCATGAAATTTGAGGTAGATATTGTCTGTAATTTAACCTATATTCTCAAAAATTTTCAAGGACATTGAAAAAGACATCTTTCCTCCTGCAGTGAAAGGTCTGTCATCAGACTTGTCATGTTGTTTTCCATATCTAAAATGACTTTTTTTTTTTTCTGAGAGAATTAATGATTTCTCAAATTTAATGAAGATATAAAGAAATAGAGCTTTAAGAAGAAAATACTGCAGACTAGAAAGAAAATACAAGACTCCATGTAAAATTGAATTTGGAATTAATATAATATTTTAATTTGTGGTAGGAATGTCTATGAAAATGAACAATACTTGTATATTTCTGGAGGATTTTATGGTGTTAGAGATGATGTGATGGAATTGCTAGTGGAGATTTTTCCAAATGATGATCAACTCTAACATTATAGTAGAACTTGAACTTGTTCTCCAGGTTCCCTTAGCTATAATGTGCCTTCAGGCACGTCACTCATAAGGTGACACTTAAATTTAGGTGTCCTAATTTGGAGCCGAACTGTACAAAAAGTGCTGAGAAACCCCAAATGCATTTTTTTCCTCCTGTTCTAAGCATTAAAAGAAATGTAACATCATTTCTTTGTGTCAAATGTGGGACCAGGACTTGTAGTTCTCTTTTGCCGATAGTCTTAGATAAGGCACATTTTGCAGTCACTTCTAAAGAAAAAGTTGCTTTCTGAAGTGTATGAGGTTTTTTTGTCTACTCACATTTTAGCAATTAATATGGATCAAGTTTTCCCGCTGTGTTTTATTAGTTTTTGCCAAGTGTTTTTTTGTGTTTTTCAGCTGTCTAGAATTACTCAACCAGAATGGCCCCTTACACACAAAAAATTATTACCTAGAGCTGTGAATAGCAGGATGGAGACCTTGAGCTGGACTCTGAATTAAGCAGGAGCTAGCACAAAAAGAATGCAGAAGTGACAAGTCTGTGACAATCCGCGCTGCTAAGCAATGGGTCACAGCTGAACTGTAATGTTTTCTACAGAATTGAGCCTTTTAAAGAGCTTATCTCCATTTCTGAGTATGAGGTGCAATAATCAAGTTTGGAAACCAAGAATGAATGAATCAGCCTGTAAGACATCATTTCAGTGTTGAAAATATATTTTTCATTAGACCAACTACACTGTTGTGACGTATAGACCAAGAATTGTTTACCTGTTAGCTAGCCACGTACCTCACCGTTATTTTCTTATCATGGCTATAAGATACTGGATCTATGTCAGATAAATGACGGGTTGCTTGGGGTTCAGTCTTCAGTCAGCACACAATGTTGAGGGTCCAAAAATACTGTATGCTCTACAAAAATACTGTATTTCTGGACATCTGTTTTTCTGTGGTAGTCTTCACTGAGCAAAATTCAGCCTGCTGTTTTCTATCCTTCATATCCTCTTGTTTTCTGCTGTTCAGTATGGCCAGGTTTTCAGAAGATGGAATGTGTTGGAACAATGGGGTAGCTCTGCATATGTTTGGCATTTAAGCTTATGTTGCCTCATCATCTCCTTTATTGGCTCCTGCACTTATCCTGCCTCCTATCCACAAGATACACTGATCTAATTGCAAAATTCAGCCATCCTCAAAAATAGAAATGACTTGTCTTTGTTAAGATTGGGAAATAGTTGTACGCTTCATAGAAGCTTATTGGTTTTGTGTTTGAGTTTCAGACACATGCACTGTACTTAGCAATTGAAGATATTTCATTATTATTGGGATAGTATCTATAATGTATGGAATGATTTACTATTTGTTTATCTAGAAAAACAGCATGGGTGATAACTATGTTCAGTTTAATGGTACTCAGCCAAAATGTAACAGACTTAATCAGTGGGTAGTGAACAGAAACTGTTTGAATTAATTAGGAAATAGGTATCTAACCCTGGTGATACTGCCACTTTAGCAGCCTGAAGCATACTACCTGCATATTTTCTGCTGCTCTGTCATAGACGTGAGAGGAAGAGGGGCATGCAGTGGATCTTCACATGCTGATTTGCTGATAATTAATCAAAAGCTCATAAAAAAGAGAGCATCATGATGAATAACAAAGGCCTGTTGAAGTATCCTGGAAAACACATTCTGCTAAAATCTGAAAATGTGTTCTGCTAATAGATTGCAATGAGATGATATCCAGAAAAAGAAATGTTCAAACTCAAATTTCAACTGAGAACATTGCAGTCTTATTGCATAGTGAATTATGTTTGCCAAAGCAGAGTCTTAAGAAAGACTATTCTTCTTTGGTATATCTGATATCAAAGACATCTCTCTAACTGAAGAAACTGCATTTCAATGACCCTTATAATGCTGCCAAGGTCATCTAGTCCTCGAGTCCTTAGCTTCTGTGTTAGAGCCATTCATGCAAATTAAAGATGCCTCCAGGCCTGCTGCAACTTACGATATGCACATAGCTCTTCAAAGATCCCTGAAATATGTGCAACTGAATTATTTGGGTTAATTTTCTTTTCTGGGTCTTTCTTTATTTGTCAGTTTGAGATTTGCGTTACCTCTGCCCTGTTTCTTCTTTTACCGTAATCCAATTTGCACATTCTACAAGATAGAATGACTTTTTTTGATGTAAAGTGAGATGTGGTCAAAGGGAAAAATTACATCAAGGGAGAACGAAAGCCCAGAGAAAACTTTGAGATGTGACTGCCACAAAAGCCTAGCATATATTCTGTTTGCTTGAATAGTTTTAGTGTTTGTTGTTGCTTTCATAATTTTATCACTGCAAGCAGCAAAACAAGCAGAGTTTTGAATTTCACTTGTTATAATCTGTGTCATCATTGTGTTGTCATTCATTTGTGGCTGGGCAGTGCTCAGGAGCTTTTATGTTTGTGTAGCCCCAAATATACTCAAGGACTGATAGATTCTAAATAAATGGCTTTACAGAAAAAAAAAAAAATCAGAGTAAAGGCAAAGAAAGAACAGTAAAGTTCTGAGTGCAGAGGCTATCTACTTAATAGATTATCTTTAATTCCTATTTGTATTCATTTCCTCATGTCCCTACAGAGCTTCACATATATTAGAAATCGTTATAGAGCTGTGCCCCACAACAGCGTTATCAGGCTCTTGGGATCAGCTTTTTGTGCTATGTCAAGAAACTTGTCAACATGTTAGTCAAAACATTCCCCCCAGCTAGGGCATGGGGATCTGCAGGGCACTCTATGCTTTCTGTATAAATAGATGAGCTTCATTTTTCGTTATGAACACTTAAAAAGCAAAAAATTGGTTTCTTTTTATCCCCTCTTTTTTTCCTTTCTGAAAAGACAGGCAAATAAACAGTATGAATTAAAATTAATAGCAGATAATGACTAAAAAATGGATGCATTCACTTAAGAAAAGAGACTCTTTAATAGAAGTTAAGGTTAAGTAACATCAGTTCCCTTAGGGAAGGTGAACATTCATGTGTTGCTGACTGGACATCTGGTTTGAACTCCACTGTAGCTCATCCAACTATACTCAATAACTCAGGGCATCAGAAGATGGGGTCACCTTCTAGTTCTCATTTCAGCTGGTAAAAAAAGAAAAGCATAACTGGGATCCATATTTCCTTCACTGACTACTTCCTGTAGCAAAAATACTTGTAGCTGATGAAAAGTCACTTTTGAAAACACTATAAGCTGTTCTTGTGGTACTTCACTCAAACAATTTCCACTGATTCTTGGCATATGTTTGCCTAAACAGATCACTACTTACAATCACAGTCAATCAATTGCCAGCATAACTTCAAATTTTAGCAGTTTTTTTGGGTTTTCTCAGTGTTTTGAAAACATGTAACTTGCCATTGTCAAGCAAGAAGGCAGCCATTGCAGTCCCTGTTAGTTCTCTTTCTTGGAACTTGAGGTCTCCTTTCCTCAGATTTTGCCCCAAATTAACTTTATTTCTGTCTGTTTGTAACAGAAACCCTAACAGGTAAGGATGCTAAAAGGAAGAATATTCCTGTTTTGTTTTTTCTCTATTGTTATTATCTTTGGAAAAAAAAAAAAGGGCAGTTTTAATCTCTAATCTGGGTGTGAATTTGCTGTGCAATTTTTTAAAGCGGAAAATAAAGCCTATAGCAACTGAAGTTCTGAGCCGAAGTTGATCTTAATTTTTTAAACAACAACTATACATACAACTATATATATATATAAAAGAAAGACCAAAAGTCAGCAAATTCGATTGTTCTGACTTGACATGCCAAACTGGAATATTTCACTTTGAAAGAGTTTTTATCTGTTTGAACAAGTACTTTATGAGAACTAGAAATACGATGCCTTCCATCTCTGAACTATAGCTGTCAAAATCCATTGCAGTTTTCAACTAGGTGAATCACCTCCGTGCATTAGGAGTAATATGTGCCTGTGATATAGCCTGACTTTTTACACTTTCCTTCCAAATGCATTCAGACTGTGGCAAAAAACAGTACTCAGGCTATTTTTGTATCATTGTTATTAACTGTCTGGCCAGACTTTCTCAGTTTGTTGCAGGAAGTCTTAACAGGAAAGTGATACAAATGATTTGAAAGTTTCACTTGTTGTAGGGAATGAAAGTATAAAGGGCCATGGTAATTGAGACTGACTTGAGTCTATACAAGTTGAAATTAAGGCTTTTAAATTGGAACAATTTGCTTTCAATTAATTATTTCAATTTATTTTATTTAATTTCAATTATGTCAAAATATGTTTTTTCATAACCATACAGTCTCCTCTTTAATTCAATTTTTTAAAAAATTAAAAATGTTGAAACACTGGAATTTCCTACATGATTGTAAACTCTATTCTTTATAGATTCTAGTCACATACTGCAATTCCACTGACTGATACTAAAGGAAAACTTTGATCATGGGAATAATAAATTATTACTGAGAACATATTTATTCTTACTGATGTAGACTTCTTTGGTCAGATGGTATCACAGAAAACGTTTAAAATTATTTTTAAAATGCTCATGCCGACATTTGCTGTGATTGCCTGATGTCAAAAACATCCTTGCAAATTGAAGTAACACAAAAAGCCATATTCCATAAGGCTTTTGAAAACAAACTGTGTGTGGCTAATTTAATTAATTGCTGTTATTGATCCCTTACCAGAGAGGATCAGGATCCCCTGCACCTTCACTTTAATGTGTGGAGCCAGTATTCACTCAGGTTCAGTATGAGTAAGTTGTTTAGGTCCTCTATTGCATATCTGCTAATTTCTAAAAATAAAAGGCATGAGTGTTATGTGCAGACAGTGTTTTCTTTAAAACAAAACCTCAAAAAATGATTTGTGCACTTTTACATTTTCAGATCCCTCTTAGGAAGTCATTTGCAGTAAAGTTCACACATCTTTCTGACTAATGTGTTTGCTTTGTTTGCTTTTGTATCCTTGCATAGTGAGGAAAGTGAGACTTTATGCATCCCACTAAGGCAAGATAGAGAGACACTCAACTGCCCAGATCCAAAAGGAAGTGCTGGGCTAATGAGCTGCTCTACCAGCTTCACCCATGCCTCTTTACTGCCTTTCTTAAAAACAAGCTAATATGGACAGTCCATTTAAAATAAATGTGCTGTCACATTTTTGTTTGGAGAACAGTATTGTATGTTTAGATCATAAACTTTATCTTTTAAACTTCAAGGCTTTTCTTATATACCGGGTAAGATATATGGATTTGTGTATATTATTCTCTCTACTATCTCTGCTATCTCAGCATCACCTGTAATTTAACACTCTCCTCAAACTTGTACTTAGATCATCAGCCATGTTTTATTTACAAGGTTTAACGGAGCTTTCCTGTTAAGATACAAAAACCTTTTAGATTTTTTCTTTTTCACACTCATACTGCCAGATCAAGCACAATACACCCACAGCTTTTCTGCCCAGAGAGGAGAATTTGGCTTATCATGAAAAGCAGAAAAAAAGAAATACAAAGGCAGAGAAACAGTGTGAGGGGGAGTTGTGGAGCTGTCCGGAAGAGAACTGGGGCAAAGAAGTGCTTCCCACGCTCAGTCTGCTGCAACCCTTCTGCTCGCCCCACCAGGCAGACGCAGCCCTGGGACAGCGGTGACTCCCAAGGGAAATGGCAATGGAGAAAATGAAAGAGCTTATAGGACTACATGGGAATCACAGATAAACAAAATGCTTTTATATTAAATATTAAATAAAAAATGTCCAAATCTCTTATAATAAACAGCAACAACATAGACAGACATTGTTATCAGTGTGTAAACAAGCATGCTTTCCTATTACAGTGCTCATGCATCAGCATGCTTCTGCCAAAGTTAAGCAATAGAGCTTTTCACCTGTTCCCATGTTGTCTCTGGCAATAACTGATTCATACGGGACTTTTCTTGGCTGTTTTATTGAGCCTCCTTTGTGAGGAGAAATGGCCCATATTCCACAAGGCAAAATGCAATCTTTCTACCCTTTCAGGAAGAAAAAAGATAGTAATAAAATAAAAAGAAGCTTGATATGTAAATGATGTCATTCATTGCTGCCCTCTAATTTGAAGCTGTTAGGGAAAAAAAGGAAAAAAAGGTTCTTTGATGTAGCTAGTAACTATCGACAGTCTTTGCAAAAAAATTTCCTGAACTGTATATTTACTGTTGTTGTCAGAGTTCCAGTTATGCTTTCAGGTAAGAAAAGCTCCTATTTCTGGCTCCAGTTTCTTCCAATTGTTTCTATTATAGGAAACATCACCTAAGCAGAGAAAAGATAATCTAAATAGTAGATTCCCCCTTAGTTGTATGATTGAATAAGCAAACACACATTTAGCAAGTAGCAGTGCTGGAGCCATGATGATCTGAAGATGAAAAGGAGGGAAAATTTGTAGGATAAGATCATTTTCTTTTTATTTTATTTCTTGTATAATACCACCAGAGAAATTTGGGAAAAGTAATAAGGAAGCTTTCAGCGATACAGCTGGCCTAAATATAGGTGGAAAGTGTTGATGTAAGCTCAACTAATTAGATTGACAGCACTTCTGAAAAGGATCTTCCAGTTCACTCCTCTTATCGTGGCATGATTCATGTTAACAGGCATGCTGTTTCCAGGATCCTCCTAAAATTTGCAGAGAGTAGTCCCTCAGAATGTATATAGTACGGACACCAAGTCTTTTCAATTGCTCATTTTCTTCTATAGATCAGCAGTTCCTACTGTGTTACTGTGTTAAAGATAGCTTTAGGCTTACATCTTAAGCAGTTGTTCCAAACATACACATTAACTCTAAGTTTACTGCTTCTGTTTCCAGAAAAGGCTTACATACCTGTAAATGTGGAGTTGGAAGAAAAGTATACATCAGTTGGTATCGTAATAATGATAATAGACCTGCCTACAAACAGTGTTTTGCATTTTAGCTTGCATATAAGGCACTGTTTCAAATGCCAATGATGAGTAATAGCAAAGAGGTTAAAAAAAAAAGTACATTCATAAAAACATTGACATTTTTCACTCTGTAATGGAATGTGTGAATTATCTTTCACTAGTGTGAAAACAGCAAAAAAATAATATGATAAAAATCATTTTAAGAAGATGTGGAATCACAAGTTCTTAAAATCTTAAGAAAATGCAAATGGAATCTTTGTGGTGTGGCAGGAATAGAATTTAGATTGCATGTGGATTCTGCTGTTTGTTTCTCTCCTAATATACTTGAATTTCTTTACAGTGTAACCTTCACTTTGACTTGGGGACATACTGAAATAGTCATACTTTTTCTATCATATGCTTTATCCTAAGTTTCTGATATGCACTCTCAGCTGTAACTGTCATATATATGTGTATATATATTTTTTTTTCTTTCTGAGGGAAAGATAGAGAAGGTTATGGGGGAACAGACAAAATTAGAGCAGTTTTCATGAAGGACATATTAGTGAGAGACTAAGGGCATAACTGAAGTTGTTTTTGATGTAGTTAGAAACAGCAGAGTCTGAGTATGCACATTAAAGCTCAGTTTCTTACAGTTGTGCTTACTGCAGCACTATTCATTGCAGCACAGAAGTACTGGAATGTGTGAATTTACAGCAGAGTGAAACCAAAGCACAAGGCTCAGAGGACATAAGAGCCTGAGGTCATAGATCTCACTATGCAGAAAACAATACTATAGATGACAGAGACTTGTGTGCTTCTCTGAAGCTTACCTTTGCTTCAGAATTCAAAATTGGGAGCTTAAAGCTTCATAGCTCACTTAAAGTATCCAATTCAGCTAAGATGATCTAGAACTTCATAGGAAGATTGTGAATAGGCATTGATGCCATTTGAAAGGGCACCTGGTCTGAAAAGGACAATCTAACCTTAAATCAAATTTTACACACAAAGAAGAAATTCCCAGAATTATGAATAAACATGAACTAGTCAGGTGTTAGCTTTCCCCTTCCTCGTATATATAAACTGCAATCAAGAATTGTGCTCATAGGTTGTATTTACTGAGACAGATGGCATGAAAGGATGGAAGTGCCTTGTTCCAGTGAAAGTTACTTTAGTCTCAGGTGCAATAGAGACAAGCCAGGGAATGATTTTGCCAAAAAATTATGTGGAGAGGATGACAGAGATCAGAGAATGGCCTTTGTCCCAGAGCACAAGGATTAAATACTCTGGGTGAGAAAGCATCTGGGTACAAAATTAACATCGAAGTATGAGCAGTAGCGATAGGACACCATTAGATTGGAATTCACTGGGGCAATTCAGTATGATTCCAAAAGGATGAATTAGAATCAGATACAACTATTAAAAAGAATTATGAATCCAATCAGAAAAAGTGTTTGCTCAGCGAATAGCTGACAGCCCATCAATAATTAACAACAAACTCTAGAGACCTCCTGCAGGAAACAAATCCTGTAAGCTAGAGATTGGAGACAACTCATGAAATTCATATGTAAAATACCAGAAACCACGTATGTACAACAAGAAGAAAATACTGTGAAAGGAGATTTCATGGCCAAGTTGTGATTTGAAGTCCATGAGAGACAGTTTCTGTAGAATCAGAAGATGACATTACTGAATATTGGCTAATCATTATGGTAGTTGTAAAACAACTGTAGAGCAAATTATAGATCTACAAACAACTGGAGGTACTGAAATGGACGGTGCTGTCACTGTCTACTTCATATATTGATGATAATCTTTTCTGACCTTTCCAGAGAAAGAATATTTATATTGTGGAGTCATGAATCTGACACCTGACATTTGGGGTTTGCGCATACAGCTAGACGAAATGTTCAGTACACTGATGACTTTTGCAGTGCTATTCTGTCACTACAGATGGCTCTGCACAAGCAAAACGGAAGAGAAATGCTGGTATGTTTGTGAGAATATCTAAATGCATAGAGTAGGTGCTTAATGGGGTAAGAGCATTGTAATTACCCTCCTCTCTATAAATAACATAGACTGTGGCACTGAGGCAGAAAACACAGAAATACTGTAACACTTAAAGAAAAACAAGGAGGGACAAAGAATGAAAACAGGAGATTCTTCCCAAGATACTAGACTTTAGCAGTCTATATATCACAATAATGGAAGTGAAGACTGATTCTAGAAGATTAAAAAAAAAGTCTGACCAGAAGGAGAGCAATAATACAGCAATAATAAACCTCTTTCGTACATTTTAGTCTTTTCTGTGGCCAGAAGAACCCGCAGGCCAGTTTAGGGGTAAGAACATTGAACACTGCAGCAGCACAACATCAAGCATAGCCCTGTTTAACCTGGAGAAGACTGGGAGGGGAATCTTACCAACATGCACAAATACCTGAGGGAAGAATATTAAGAGGATGGGGCTAAACTCTTCTCAATGGCAACCAGTAACAGGACAATTAATGAGTACAAATTGAAACATAGGAAGTTCTATTTCTACGTGAGGAAGACCTTCTTTACTGTGACAGAGCCTTGGCTGCCCAGGGAGGTTGTAGAGTCTCCTTCTCTGGAGATCTTCCAAGCCTGCCTGGATGCAACCTGTACTACGTGCTCTAGGTGTCCCTGCTTGAGCAGGGGGATTGGACTTTTGGGATAGATGATGTTTAGAGGTCCTTTCCAACCTCAATCATTCTGTAATTCTGTGATTTGAAATTGCAAGATGTGCAATTCGAATGGTTGAATGGCTCCTGGAAATGTGGTATAATGCACAGGAAAAAAAAAATAGATTGATGGCAGGAAAATTAGAGGAATAACCAGATATTTCTGGGAGTACACTTTTTGTTGGAATCCAGTACCTTTGTGATGGTACCCAAAAATAGAAGGAGCTTTTGACTTAGTGGCTTGGGATTAAATGGTACTACAGTTTAGCAGTGATTATCCTGCTGTTACAACTAGATCCCAAATTACAAGTATTCCTTAATGACAAGTTTGGTGAGGCCTGAAAAGCTGTGTATAGGATGTTGCTGTATCTTAATGCTTAGACTTTTTAATTAGATGATATTCACTGTCTTTACTAAGATTGCTCCATATCTTGAACATTTCCAGACAATGGTAAATTGCTGAAAGGTTACTGTGCATCATACTGATTGAATCAATTTTTCAGTTTTAACAAATAAGCAAGAAGAACCCAAAATAGCTATTGAGCGACATGGCTGATTAGCACAGCAGGCATAAGTCATGCAGAGCAGAGTATGCAAAAAGAGTATTATATTTCCCAAGCAGAGAGCTGTAATTTTAAGATATCTTAATCAGGAGGTGCTACAAAAACATATGTATCCTACTGGGATTTATAGTTGCTAGTAACAAAATCAAAAATGTTCGCATGCACATGCACAGCGGCTTTTGATAGGTGAAAAAAATCCTAGTAGTCGAGCTGGCTCAGAGGAAGCCAGGAAAAGGCAAATATATAGGGATATGTATAGGGATTTCAAAAGGATCTGCAATAGCTAAATATAATAGAAAACTACAAATCAGAGCTAGCCAGTAATCAACAGAAACATCAAACTGATCACAAACTGTTTCCCAATATTTGCTTGTGTTAGAGTGAGAAAAAATAAATAAGGCTGAGTAAAAGACTTGAAAACTGTATTTTGCTATCAGCATTAGCACATTTGATTGTATAAAACATCCTGTCCACTTCTAAATTTTTTCTCAGTTCAGAGATTTATGTCTATGAAAATTCTGCAAACTTAGAAGAGGAAGAAAAGTTACCACAGAGTTATTTGATAAAATCCAAAGAGTGCAGCTGAAGCTCACTGTAAGATGGAAACAGTGTTTTGACAAGGATGGTGCTCTCTGCCGTAAAGTCACGTGTTTGGGCAAACATTAAAAAGTAATAATGGATGACAGTGAATAAGGTTGAGGAAAGAAATTCGGATTTTAGCAGTGAAGTACAGGGTCAAAAGTCAAAAATGCAAGCCAGGTGGTAGAAAAATTTTATAATCATTTAATGATATCCTCACTATGTTTTTTTTTTATTTTTTCTTTCTTCAAACCATCTGCTTGTGACTGTTCCCTGCTGCTCAGGGAACCAAGTGCCTTTTACTGAGCCCTGAGTCATCTCAAATACTGTATCTTAAATATGTGATAGCAGATTAAATAAATAAATGTTGACGATCTCTAATGGCGAAATAGAAATTGTCAACTTAAAAATCCAGAATCTTTCAGTCTTTTAGGACTGTAGATATGTCTTGGCAAGTGGTAGCCATCTGCTTGAATACCTAAAGTAATCCTCCGGGAAATAGCTAATGCAGACTGAGATGCTCATAATAAGTTATTTAATAATGACAGAGTATTGTTGATATCATTAAAGGAACATAATTCACTTCCTTAGTAAATGTCGTTCACTGCATTATGGATATGAGTGTTTCAGGGCTAGTGCATGGTTATAGAGGAACATCTTCTTGGGCTTTGGGGCATTTTTAAATCTGCAAATGAGAATAATAATCATTAATTTAAAATTTTCCAGAGAACACTTTATAATTCAAAATCAATTGTAAGTCATTTAAAGAGTTTTATTTTTCACTTAATGAATATTTTGAAGGCATATCATTCAGTTATATTAATGTTTGTACACAGCATTATTGAAGGAATGTTTTTCATTATCTAGGTAAATTATGAATAAACCAATATACTTTTGTTAATGTGTGAGAGAACTGAAAGCTTGCTGTGATGGACTTGTCTCTCTTTTTTTCTTCAAATTAAATGAACATTTACATTTTAAAATGTGCCCTGATAGTGTTTAAATGGCAAAATGCAGCAGAAGTCTAATTAATAGCTGCATTTATTACCAATTTTTAACTTAAAATCACTGCAATTTGCAAAAATTATTATAAATCACTTGAGCGTATACTTTGCATTTGTCAGAAGGAAAATGCATTTAACTTTCAGTGAGGATCAATTTTTAAATTTCTTTTTCTACTTTGAAGCCCAGTATTATGGACATTTTTAGCCTATTGCTTCACTAACTGCATTCATATTAAAATATCACTCCACTTAAATGAGAAGATAATTATAATACCTTGAAGCAAATGAGATGTTATTCCAATAATTAAATCTGAAATGAGATGCAGATAGTTTGGACCTGCTGCTTTCTTGGTTATTTAATACTGAATACCATTTACATTGGTCACACTATTACATACCAATAACGTTGTAATACCTGTTTGATTAAAACTGCCCATCAAGACTGAAGGACGAGAATTTGTTGACCTCTGGATATTTTATTAACCATTCACAATGATGTGTCATATTTTTTCCCATGTAGGTTTTCGATCATATATTTGCTTTGAATATACGTTAGGGAGTAGAGCTAGGATGCTGAAACATTCATTCACTTTCTGTCATCACAGTCTGTCTCTGTGATCCACTTCTACCCTGAATGACTAAGAGTGAGATTGCAGGAAGGGTCAAGGAAAAAGGCACTTGCTGTAGGTTGTTCCAACTGCATTACACCTAGATGGAATATTGTAAACATGTCTAGCTCAGGTAGCATTTTTAATGCACTTCTTTTCTCAGTCCTCAAGTGCTTTAGTATGAGGTTCAGAGATAATCATAACCTAATTTTTGTAAAAGTGGTTGTTTAACTTGTAGCACATAGGCCAAACAAATAAAATTATTGTTTTATGCTTTTTGAAATAAAAATACTTCTTCACATTCCGTCTTTTGTACTTAGTCTGTTACAGGATGTCTGTCAGCATTATCCCTTGATGCTCAGAGCATTATTGTTTAGCATGAAAGGTTAAAAAATACAAGATGAGATTACATGGACAATGCAGACAGGGATTTTCAGCAACGTGATTTCCATTTGGCAGAAGGCTATTGCCTGAACAAAAGACGTGATCTTCCCCAGAGGTAGTCTGCCATAAAATCAATGTTTGTAAAAGTTTTATCATTTCCCAGTTCATGGCAGAACTGTGAATATGCAGGTGGTATATAAACCACATGTAGTACATTTATGCTGCTTTAACTAATAGGCAATCTGGTAACTATCAAAGAGGAATTCATATCAGGTAGGCAAGCGCAGCACGTCTGAGTTCCCTAGTGGCACAGTATAAACGGCACATTGAGACATCACAGAGAATTAGCTTTCAAGTTAGAAGCCAGTTACTCTAAGTTTAAGGATGAATCTAGGCAATTGAAACCCCCCTGCTCAGCAGCTGCCTAACCTTGGAAGTGATTAAAACTCATTAAATGTCTTTCTAGTTGGCTTTAAAATTCTCCAGCAGCCTGCAGCTCTGCTGCTGCTCCCACGCTGAGCATCGGCACTAGGCGTTTTTCTCTCATGGAAGTTTTGCAGGAACCTGCCAGCTGGGCAGGAGGTTGTCTCTGTTCTCTCACCTCTCAATCACAGAATCACAGAGTGGTTGAGGTTGGAAGGGACCTCTAGAAATGATCTAGTCCAATCCCTCTGCTCAAGCAAGGACATGTGAAGCACATGGCACAGGGCCAAACTAAGCTCTGACCCCATACAGAAATCACTTTCAGCAGTTTCTGTAGTGAAAGTAAAGCGAGAGAAAAAGAAGAATTTATGTCCATGTTTGTTCAAAATTATTAAAAAGCATAATGAGTGAAGGATACAGAATGAGGGGAGCTTTTGGTAAGGCCAAAAGTGCATTTTGAAGTAGACCAACTGCTGACACTGGTGGCCTGGGCTACCAAGGCTATCCTAACAAACAGAGATGGTCTAGTGGATAATGTGAGGGTTGGAGGCAGTCTGGGCTGCAGTGACCATGCGATGCTGGAATTCACGATCC
>JAUBOD010000810.1:520817-536535 GCA_032353885.1 Nothura maculosa
AGCAGGAAGGTTGGACTAGATGATCTCTAGAGGTCCCTTCCAACCTTGTAGATTCTGTGATTCTGTGATTCTGTGAAGGCAAGCATTGGTCACTCAATTTAGAGAAGCTCAGCTATTCTGCAGAATGACCGGGACATTACAGAAACAGAGGACATGACAAAGCACAGCTTGTGTCTTGTGGTTTGGGACACTTTGAAAATATCCAGAGATTGGCTTGTCTTCTGGGCTTTGGTTTGCACACTTAAAATTGAAAACATTTGCTAAGAGCAGGCATTGATGCATCAGTCAAAGGGGTTTTTATTGGTGATTGGTTTTGTCCTTTTTTTGCAGCTATTCGTGTGGTAGATCCTGTGGTAGAAAGAAGGTGAAATGATTTTACTCTACTGTTAAAAAAGAGTAGTTCTAGGGACATACTTTCACAGATGTCTCTCTTCCCTGGTGGCAGAGGTACCTCTCCTCTGATCGACTTGGTTATCTTGTAAAACAGGAATGAGAGCAGGAGCTGGGAAACCCACCTGCTCATGGAAATTTTTTAGTAGTTGGTAGTAGAGAGTCTTCTCCCCAGTGTGCTGTTCATTCAGTAAACTCTTGTGAAGTGTTAGGTCTCCCTTTCTGCATGCGTTGATGCTCAGCATGAAACTCTGGCAGCTGAAACCTGTGCTGCAATTTCCATGTCTGATTCTGTAGTTTCAAACTTGCAGGAATTTTTCATTAGATCTATCTGTGTGTCTCAAGATAGACTCAACATAAAGATGTCTTTGATCTAAAAGAGAGCTTAATTTGCTAATCCTGTAATTATGCAATCTATACTACACTGAGAGGACTCTCTGATATGAACTTTTTCTTTTATTCTATGATATAATGTAAGGATTAAATAACCAATTTTTAGGGTGCAGTTAGCCAGACTCTCCCAGAGAACCTGTACTCCGTTACTTATTGGACAAATACCAATAAATACATGTTCTTTTGAACAAAGTACTTAGTAAATGTGTTTTTAGTGAACAGTTGAGGTTTAAGCACACAAAATAAACTTCTAGAACATTGTCCTTCAGCAGATTTCCACCTATCACATAGCAGGATCAGAACCAAGGAGTTCTGGATGTGAGAATGTCAGTGTGTTTTAGTTACAAATGTATGAGAGAATAAAGTCTTGCACTTATTTCAATGTGTCCTGCATTATGATAGTTTTGATAATTCATATATCTATTTATGCTATTTATGCTATTTTTCCTTCTTTTGGTTCATCTGTACATTTTTTAGAACTTAGGTCTTAACTTAAGTCTTACATTTCCTAGAACTTAGGTCTTAAATAGCTTTTGTAATTAGAATCTCTGGGATGAGAACATTTCCCGAGTGAAAATTCCATTCTAACTCTGGAATGAGAACATTTCCCAAGTGAAAATCAGTGCAAATCATTATTATTTTCAAAAATTGGATTTACATATATTATGGTCTCAGAAAATATCCACAAGAGGGGCCTATTATTTTTAAACCAACCTTTCTTGTTCACCTCTTTTCCTTCCCATCCTCATTTTAGCAGTGTTGTCTTATTCATCTGCCTGATAAGAGATCTGCGGGACAAGAAATTTCAAAGCTAGTTTTGAGAGGGCTGAAATGCCTGAAGTATTAATACCAGGAAGGGCTTGGACTAAATTATACAACCTGACTTTTAGACATAGCGTAGGTAGGTCTAGACGCTGGCTTGGCCTCTTGGCAAGAAGGCTTGCCCACAGAAAACATTTGTTCCCAGTCATCATGCATAAACAGGAAGGTCTGTAGAATGTCAAAAACATTAAAACAAGACTGCAGAAGACCAACTTGATCAAGGAATATAATCATAAAATCATTATGATTGAAAAAGACCATCAAGATCATCAAGTTCAACCATAAATCCTTCAACACTATGGCTGCTAAACCATGTCCCTAAGTGTCTCATCTGTATGTTTTTTGAATGCTGCCAGGAATCATATAGATGCGCCTAACAGAGACTTACTGAATCCTCTAATAAACTGTCAGAGGCTCGGGAAGTGTTTTATTGCTTGGTAGAGTTTGCAATGTGAATTTTAATTCTAATTACTTTTTAAAACTTTTGGAAATTAATAATCAAAATCCTCTATCTACTGGTATTTTTAAATGAACAGAACTGTTTTTACTCAGAGCTGTAAAATATGAGTTGTAGCCTTATGGCAGCTATGTCTGAAGCATCCAAGGTGTTAATTGCACAAATGTGGCAAAAATGCTATTCAGAACTATGTGTTTTGAATCAGGAAATACCTCAGATAAACTTTCGCTTACAGCTTTGAAAGTTAGACCCCTTCCCCTGCTGTACATCTTTATCCTTGAATACTACCACATATCAAGCAGTTGCTCTTTATGATGAAAAACAGATGTTCTACTGTGATTTTCTCATGGGATCCTTTTCTTAATAATAATAATTTTTCCCCCTTAAAGTAAAATCAGTAATTCAGATATGAAAACATACATTTTTGTCTCATATTTGTGCAAAAAAACAGAAGGAAGAAGCTTCTGCTTTCCACATATCAAATACCTCTTAGCCATGGATAATTGATTATTTTATTCAATTTCTTCTTTTTGAGTCTGTTTTCACTTTACTGTTTTGTCAACTCTTTTTTTGCTGTCATCTTTTGTTCTTGTTTTAGCAGCTTTTTTTTTTTGTAGTTGAACCTCTTAGTGTTCAGGTTATGGCTGCCTTTTTGTTTGTTTTTAAGTCTGAGACTGATAAAAGCATATTAAGGTTAATGAATGCAAAAATTCTCCATCAGTTTCCAGAGATGAGAATGTCAGAGGTTCAAACTGTGTAAGCTCCCTAGCAGCACAAACATAATAAACAACGTTCAGAATAATATAATCTGAGGTTAAAGTCAGTAATGACAAATTCATTGCAGTGCTTTAAAGCATAATCGTCATCTTTTCACTAGCCTAGATTTCTTTCTCAATTTTTTCTCTTTTCAGTTATTTGTGCTTCATCATTCATTACCAAATTCTGATGCTATCAATTGTCATTGCTACCTTTGTATGAATGTGATTTGAGGCTTTTTTCCTAACCTGTTGTCATTGCTGAACAGATTGTGCTGGAACATCAAATCTTCATTGAAATCTTAAAGGCCATCATTTCTGCACATTCTGAATATATCAGATTAAAGCATCTCTTCAGTTGGCTTTTGGGTCTGTACACTTTCTATATAAATATACAGTAGCATGAGGAGCTTTGAATTCCATAAGTTAGTAAAGAGTAGTTTTGGATAGGTCCATTATAGCAGTAGTGCAGCATTTCAGTTCTGTGGAATATGTATTGATACGTATATACCTTTTAGATAGAGTTAAAAATTTCATTTAAGAATAAAAGTTCTGTTAACTGTCCTAGATTATGTACATCTTCTTAATACCTATACACATCACCTCAACTTTCCCTTTGATAATATTTACTAATTAATTTGATCTTTTTTTTCAAAAATTCAGAGATCTTATTAAAATCTGAAACTACTCAAGGCTTCTTAGCTGCCAGATTATCTTTAGCCACAAGGCTAGAGCATTACGTTTTTCCCATAGTTACCGTGTTATGTCTGCTCATCTGAATTTGGTGGCCTTCTTTCAATCATGTGTTGGCAAAGAAGTCATCTGTTAGCCAAAGTCATGTAATTTGAAAAACACCTTTATATCTGCATTGACCTTTTAACTGATATACATTTACTGGAACAGAAATGGAAATCATACAGCTAGTATCAATATAACACATGAAAACAGTCTTTTTCTAAATGTATAATACATTCCACTTCTGGAATTACTGAGAAATAAGACTATCTTCTTACCCTGAGATATATGTGAAGATGTATTTCAAAATGAAAGTGAGAGATGGGGAGCTGTGCACAGTAAGATGTTCAGAGGTTTCTGTTTAAAAAATAATAAAAAAAATATGATTTGGTTTATTTTAGGCAAATATTTCAGGTTTGAAAAGTAAAGGTTTACTTTTTATTTTATTTTTTTCTTGGTTAATTTGTCACAGCAACCATGTAACATTTTTCATTTTAAAACAGAATAAGTGTAGTCATAGAAAAGATCTGTCATTAATTAACTATTTTCACACGTTTATATAGTAATATGATGCAGAAAGGGATTTCCCTTTCTATACATACTATTTCAGTCCACACAGGCCTAGTTTATTAAAGATGTCATGGATTTATATAAATAAAAATATACATTTTTTTGGAAGCTAAGAACTGTAAAAACTAAACTATAAAGAAAAATTAGTAATCAATATTTATATTTTCTTTAAAAAGAGAGGATGAACATAGTCATCTTGTTATGACAACAGTTTGCTTTTTATCATTTAAAGCCCTTCCATGATATGCCAATCCAGGCATCCTTAGTCCATTGGTGCTACAGCCTGACACCCTAACCTTGATTCAAAAGAAATTTTAAGCCTTAAAAAAAATGTTCCATGGCCTTAGAGTGGGATAAATAAATGAAATTGAATTCTGAATCAGAAGCTATACATTGGTCTTCAATCAGGTCAATGCCAGATCAGCTGTTTGCATGTCTGTGACCTCCTGTTACAATAAAGATATTCTATTTTGTAAAGCTATTGAATCTACTGGCCATAGATGAGCTAGTGCTCCATCTTATCTTCTATTGCAAGTAGATTACTTACGGTGCAAGTAATTGGTGAATATCGTCATCTGAAGTTAAAAGAAACGACAAAATGATCTACTGTGTTTTATCAGTACCATTTAATGGATAAGATTAGTTTTGTCCAGTTGAGATCTGAATAACGAGAGTTAGGTTTGCTTGATTGTTCTTTTTTTCTCTTTTTTTTTCTTTTTCCTTTTTTTTTTTTTTTTTTGTGTGTGTGTGTGTGTGTGTGTGTGTGTGTGTGTTTGTCACAATGCAGCAGTGGGTCCTGTCAGTCCACCCTAATATGAATCTTGGACTTCCAGAATTCAAAAGATACAATGAAGATACCAGGGATGCCTCTAAAATTACTCCCACAGGACTGTTTGTGCCTGTCAAAAAAAAAAAACATCTGGTTGGATAGTGCATGGAAACAGTGATTCTTGTTTTATGTATTCAGTTCCTAGGATGGTGAAAATAAACAATGATGACTGCATATATAATATTTATATATATATATATATATATAACTATGATGCCACTATGTTTCTTTAACAGGGTCTTGTCATATTGGCAAGCCCTTTGATTCTTTCCAAAGTAAATTGTTAAGAAGATAACAAAAATCACCATGAGTTCTAAGCATTTACATAGTATCATTTTCTGTTTGTCAACACTTCAGTCAAAGGTCAAGCTAGGTATGAAGAATTTAAAAGTGCTAAAATGTACCATTCATTAAAATATTACTTTATTTCTTTCTGTCTCTACATGTGCAAAGAAGAGAAGTATTTCCTAATTGTGTTATTTAGTATTCATGAAAGTAACACTTGCTATATTCCTGGTATCTTTCAAATTAAAGTATTTCCCTTTCAATAGTATAATAAGGATTATGAAAAATAATACTATATTTTAAAAAATACATGCAATCTAATATGCAACATAGGTAGTAAGTTATCTTAGACACTATCTTACAATTACTGCATAGGATCACTGAAACACAGAATTAAGGTTGTTTGAATCTTTCATCTGAATTTACATTTCTTGATATGTTTAGAATTCTCAAGTGTAATCATGATTTTGCTTGCTAATGTCTGCTATTGGGGGAATTACAACATAATGTTAATAAATCTTTTTTCGCTTGTTTGCCTCCCCTAAATTACTAATATACCTAACCTTAATTTTAGGTGAATATATCTTATATCTTTTTTTACTGAGAATAAATTACTGGCATGAATAGGTGCATCTGTAATCATCTCATGGATAATGATTATAACTTTATATAAAAACTGATTTACATAACAAAAATGTAGAGTTACAAAAATTCCATGTTATATGAATGGTAAGGTGGATTCCATGTTATATGAATGGTAAGGTGAATGAAGCCAGCTATGTATTAGAAATGTGTAAGTCAATGAGACTTTTGCAAATTCAGGTAGAGATACATCTGTAAGGTTAAACCAAACACGATTATTGAAAATATACAGTGTGCTTTCAGGTCAGATATTATTTCTGTTTTTATACAGGCACAGAGAATCTACAAATCTACCAAGCATGTGAGTAGATCTCTGATCTTTAAAAGCAACAGCAACAACTACCCAAACTACACTCAGATCCTGGAAATGAAAAAGACTGGACTTGTAACAAATTCTGGTTTTCATCAGAGTTTAACAACTGCTTTTCATCAAAATTTTCTCAAGGTGATGGATGTTTTTTATGCATACTTAAATGGTCTTTCTATAGCAGGACTATTTTAAGTATCCAAAGAATCAGTCTGCTAGGGTTTTCTTCAAGCACATAGAATGGGGTTCATCACTTCAGCTTGGAAGTGAGTTCTGACTCTGCACTTCTTTTGAACTTAGAAAGAAGTGTCTTAAATAGAAAGAGTTAACTCTGAAGTGCAGAGGACTTCAGTGCAATGGACATCTAAAATAGTTAAGATGAATTGCATCTTAGAATAGCCTATTTCTCTTTGATTATAAAGGGTGTCCAGACTGGGAACTTGTGATGCTAGCACCTCCAATGCAGACAGATTATATGAATCCTATCTTTAATGGTACAAGACATAGAAAGAATGCCGAGATGATGACTGAGACGTCTTCATATTATTCTGAGGTGAAGGAGAAACTCATTTCTATAGCATCCAAGCACAATTATTGTATGTTAGTGTGCTTTTAATAGCTGAAAATAATTTCTTCCTTCACATTTCCCTACCTTTCTGTTTTCTTCTTCTTCTTACTTCTTTGATTCTTAAAAATTATCTTATCATCTCAGCTAGGCTATCTCAGACCTCCCAGTCACTCAAATGTAGAGCTGTAGAAGAGAAAACTTTTCTTTTTCTGTGTGTTACATTTAATACATGTTATTAATAAAAAGCCATAGTTTTTTCATTCAACAATACGGATATTAAGACAGAATTAACAAATCAAGTGACATCATAACAAGAGAAAAGCAGGTTACTGTCTTGTTCAGAGTTTTTTAGGTGTGATTTAATTAATTTGATGTACCAGAGCTATATTATTGATGGCTTCTATCAGTTGCACCAGTGGAGAGGCTTACAGAGATGGTGTTACAGATAGATAACACAGTAGGGAGTTTAAAGCAAATTAAGTGGAAATAAAAGCAGCCTTTTTAAAATAATAGTCTGCAGTAATTCAGTGTAGCATTTAAACCTGCTCACAAAACCTGTCTGTAATAGCAATTCAGTTGCAAAATAAATAGAAGATAAGAGTAAAAGAAAGTTTTGTAAATTACTGTCAATATAAAGCTGATCAAGATGCAACAGAGAAAGCTAATTAATCTGGTACAGAAGTTCTGATGTTTAGTAATGAAAGATCTTAAAGAGTTGGGGAAGAAATCCATCTGAACCTCTGATGTTAAAGAACCATTGTTTCATTGGACTTTTCCTCATATTAAGTTACAAGGTTGATTTGCAGAAGCATCTTTGGAAAATAAATACTTGATTTTTATTTTAATTTAAAATATAGAAAACTAAAGAATACATATTTCTATACTATGTGTTAAAGGGTACTTACACTTTGATAAATGCAAATATTTGATAAATGTTTTTTCTATAACCATTTTCATGCATGTTTTTAAGTCCCTCAAATTTTAACCAAATTAATATCTAAAGGTATATAAGAAGAAAAATAGTTCAATTATAACCATTTCAAGAATGTTTATGATTTTCTTTTATTTTAAAAAGAAATAACTTATGTGTTAATAAAAATTTTAATATTATCTTTTGATTTTAAATTTCTGCTTCACAGTAATTTCAAACTAAACAGAAACTAAGCAGAATTACCAGTACACCACAGTGCATTTGAAATCTGGTAGCTTAGAGCCATTTGACAGATCATGTCGTGAGCAAAATTATCCTGAAGCATTGGCTGGTAGAGCCAATAGACTGTGATGGCTATCCTAGATTCACTTGATATTTTGTAGTATAGTGGATAGAGGTTGATGCCTTTTCTTTTTTTACTGCATTGCCAGATATTGCGAGATCCATGCAAAAATATGAATTCAGCACTTTGTGCAGCTTAAACATAACTACTGAAACATAAGATATTTTATCTGGTCCTTTATCTGATTCTTCCTTGCTCAAGACCTCAGTTACCAAGATCATGGTAACTGATGCAGAGGACACTATGCCAGCCATGTATATGCTCCCTCCTTGTACATCTTTACAGTGCATGTTGGTGTTCTTGTTTTATGAACTGAAGAAAACCTCCTTTGTAGGATTCTACTTCTGCCATCAAATAAAGTGGAGCGGGAATCCAGTCTCTGCCACTGAGGCTGACTGCCGTGGCATTACTAATATCCATATAGACAAATCTCTTTCCCTCCGACACATGGTGGGTGTATCCAGGCTACTGAATGAGAATGTTCTAACCCAGGACTGGTCACTGTTTGGGATGAACTTGGATTGAACTTTGGGTTGCCAGGGTGGATGCCATCAGTATGATGATACAGAGAGTCATGAGCTTTAGCTTTATACTTTGGTTCAATTTTTGTTTAGTTTATACTGGTCCTCACATCAGATATTTATAATCAGTCTGTTTTGCTCCAGGTTAAACAATTCTAGAACTTTTAACCTTTTCTTGTGTAACAGATGGCCTAGTCCTTTAATCATCTTTGTGGCCCTTTGCTGGACTTTCTCCAGTATGTCCATGTCTCTCCTGTACTGGAAAGCCTAGAATTGGACATAACACTCCAGATGTGCCTCACAGTGACTGAACACTAAGCCTGCTAGAAATGTTATGTCTAACGTGGCTCAGGATACTGTTGGCCGCCTTTTCATTGATGGCACGTTATTGGCTCAGGTTCAACTTTGTGTTCAGCAGGACCCACAAGTCCTTCACTGCAAAGCTGCTTTCATCCCATTGATTGCAAGTGCTGATGCAGGTATGGTGCTTTCTCCCTTAAAAAGGGGGTAACACTTATGAATGAAGGTCAACAATTATTCCTCTTACTAATCTTCTCTGTGACCTGAAATCTAGACCTACTCCCTGTACTTGTGACTTTCTAATCAACTAATGATATGGTATTACTCTCTAATCCTTTCTATTTTCCTTATCTCCATTCTTCTATCAGGTTCCCTTTGAGCTGCATGTAAGCTTGTTTTCACTGCCTGTAACACAGAAGATAGACTATTTGTTTTGTAACACAAAACTATGTGACAGAAATACAAATCTATGTGGGGCATGTTTTTGAATTATAGTCCCATCCTCCAACTTGGCATGCAATCTACCTGAATCCTGCTGAAAATTCTTTGAAATCCAAGAAATCAGCCAATATGCCTATTTTTCAGGACTTTGAATTATAAAGACTCCTACTATGATATGTCTTTACTCAATGAGAAAAAGCTGCTTCCAGATCTGCTTTTGTTTTGTATTCAATACTGTGAAATGTGCAAACTTTTGGAGAGTGGAAGATTCAAAATTTATGTCCTCCCACCAAGTGATGACTCTTATCACTAGATTAAGGGTCAGGCCAGCTTGTGGCAAATTATATTTGGATGTGTGTTTCTTGTCTGCTTGGTTGCATATTGCCTTACACTCAAAAGAGAGGGAGGCAGGAAGGCAGGAAGGAAGAAAGGAAGAATCTTCCTAGATTCAAAAGAGAGGGAGGCAGGATTCTCATGGCCTGGTGTCTATCTACTCCTAAGATGTCCATTTAGTCTGCAGTTACAACACAGACCCCAGGACATGCAGATGCATGGATCAGGCTACAATTACACAAACTAGCTTTCAAGTGGCTGTAAAAACTCCTAATGACTACATCTACTCGTGCTTGGGGAAGCTAGCACCTCACTTAAGTGGGCTAGCCTTATCTCTGGAGGTACATTGAATCTTAAATCTATGGTTGTAAGTTATACTGAGCTTCTCCACTAACTGCCTAGGAAATTTAAATCATTACATTAGGCAAACCAAGGACCCTCTTTTATAGTTCTAAGTCAAATCATTTAAGGTGTAGCTGAAGTGGCAGCTAAATTAGATACCATCCAGTTTCTTTGGGGAAAGTATTGAAAGATTGCAGGATTTGATCTATAAGGTTAATATTGCTATTCTAAAAGAAGTAAATGTATTGGACTGAAAAAAGAATAAAATTAATAATATTTGGTGGGTAAGTCATAAATAATTCAGCTTCTTCTAAATTAAAAAATGCTAACAAAGACAGTAGTTCTTGTCTGACTGAACATTAGCTACCCAATAAATAATTTTAAAGGGACTGTCTAGCTGACAACTTTGTCCAGTCCATTTTGCTTTATCTTTAAATTATCCTGAAATCCAGCAATTAAACAAAGTTGTAATAGCTGCATTGCTGCTTTGGAGCCTTGGTAGAAAGAGCTCTGTTAGTCAGAGCTCGTGATATAAAATCACTTGCTTTGAGCTACTCATTCTTTTTCTTACCTTTGAAGAATCATACTGACACTTTGACTCAATAGGTCAACTTGATGTGAAACTAGCCTTTCACTATAGATCTGAAAATCCCATATATATGGGGATGGATTGGCCCCTGAACTATGATTGCCTGTAATTCTTAAAATATACTCTGTTATATAGTCGAATGTGAGGAAAATCAGTTCAAGTTTTGATATTAGGGCAATGTTTTATAAATAATTTATACAAACATATTTTTAAAAGGGAAGAAAGCTTTGTAGCTGATATGAATATATCTCAGTAAGTAGAGTCCACTGGCTAAAAGAAATGAATCACTGCTATGAATCACCTATAGCGTTCCCTTTCTCTGACTCAGGCTCTTGTTCTTTCTGAGTATGCTAAAAGTAATAACTTCAACAGACAAGACAGACATATTCAAAAGATCATTTGAGAATTATTTAACACAGGTATACAGAAATCCATTTGGTTGATGATGAAGTTCATGTGGAGTTTTTTACATTATTTCAAGTAAAAAAAAATTTGCATATTATACAGCAATTCCCACTGGTCTGCAGATCAAAAAAAAATGCTGTATGAACCATGAAAACTTGCAGACTTGTCCTCTGATGTACTATATAAGGAATAGATTCTAGGCGCCATTAATTTCTGTGATAATTCTCTTACTGCACAAAGAGTCAAAGTCTGTCCTCTGGTGACAAGATTTGAAATAAATCATCATGCTAAATATTTAGGTAACCACATAACTAATAATGAACTTCACCAGGAGTGACATACTGTGTAATTCTTTTCCAGCATAACTATTTTACTCTAGGTAGTCCCACTCAAAATGGCCCACCCAAGTGTCCCACTCAAAATAGTTTACTTGGCAGGGGGAGAAAAATTGCCTCTAAGTAAAAGAACTCCTTTTAGTAATAAATGGAGATTTTTCTCAGTTGACGGTAATAAAAAGGCAGATTGTTTTGTAAATCTTTTTTGAAGGAAAAGTCAGATGTGTTAATAATAAAAAGCTGAGATCCTTCCTTTCCCTGATTCTTTCAGACAAGCTTATCTGCACTTGTATTGCAGTATTTTCAGCTGTTTCTGTGCAAGTCTATCCCTTTCTTCTTCTCTTTTTCTTTTTTTAATAATGTTTCTGGCATACGCTTCTATTCCAAAATGAGGTGAAACTTTTATTTAAAGGAGATTTTCAAGAGCAAGGTGTCTTTATAAGCTTTCAGTACCTAAATTTTTTCAGCTTGAGAAATGTATATGATATTTTCTTAAAATGTACATAGAATTATTTTCGCACTCCCAGTCTTTCCTTATATTTGTCTGAAAGCAAAACAAACATAAAGGGCATAAACTCAGCAATGAAATTCATTCTGAATCTTTGATTTCAGTCTAGGGCTATTAAAAGACATTTGAAACTGAAACATGAATAACCATGAGCTGTCTCCTTCAAACCTTTCTGAGGTGTAGGTTTAGGAATTAAGAGACCTTTTCTGCAAACTGCCAAAAGATTGAACAGCTTTCACTGTGGCATTTTGCACAGGAGCCTTTCCAACCTCTTCAGTTAATCACTTTCAGAACAGAGTGCTGGGATTTTCAGCATATCTCTTCTGTGTCAAATACATCTCCAATATGTAAAATATTTCAGTGTTAAGGTGGTGCTGTGAAGACTAACTATCTGCAGACAGAGAAGTAGATTAAGCATCATTTCTTGAAAGAAAGTATGCAGTATCCTCACTCAGGATCAGCGGCAGTATTTGCAGGCCTGTGATATGCAGTGACCTTTCCTATAAATTGGTGACATTTCCTATCTGTGATTCAAAAATGATGTGTATGTGACTGTGAGTTAACAAAGCAAAAAGGGCATGGCATCTTTGTGTAATTCAGCTTCACCAAAGAAAAACAAATCTGGACATGTCACAGATTTGCAGCTATACTCTGCACAAGATTGCTCAAAACGAGAAAAATACAATCTGGGGAAACTTAAGAGATCACATATGGGAGAACAAAAAGATACTTAGCAAAATGAAAAATCTTGTCCTCAGACTGTTGGAAGATTAGAATCTATGCTGCTCAGTTTCAAATTGAAAGTTGAATCACTAATCTTAATCTAACTAATCTTGTGGGGATTCAAGTGTCATATCAAGAACTCATTTGAATACTATTCAAGGCATTAAATAGTTCATGTCATCATCCAGAGCTGTTGAGATAATAATCTGCAAACAACAGTAATCATCTCAATAAAAGAAAAATTCCCTGAAGACAGAACTCCAGAGAGAAAGCAATTTAGGGTGGAAAAGTGGAAAAAGTAGAAAAAATGGTGGAAAACCAGCTCTTCCTCTTGTAGTCTAGTTTTCCTTCTTTCCTTCCACATTGCTTTTATCTTCCTATTTTTAGTCTTTCAGAAAATTATAAAATTATTTTGTACCTGTGGAGGTCAGCTATTCCAATGCCCTACTTAAATAACGTCTCAGATGATACAACTTTTAGTTTATACTAAACTAGTTTTATTATATATATAAACTAGTAAAATATATAATTTAGTTTATATATGAGCTTTATATATATATATAAAAATTATATATATATATAATATATCTATATATAAATTTTATATATATATATATATATAATTTAGTTTATATATGAGCTTTGGTGGATGGTCCACACCTACTGACTGTTGCAATACCTTCACTCTTTCTGTTCTGCAGGAAATGTCTCATTTTGTTCAAAATGAATGACTCTTCATGTGGCAACACCTTACTTCTCCTTCTTTTTCTTCTTTTTGTGGAATATTTATCATGGAACATTTATCAGACCACTTCCTGACTGTTCTTGATGATAAGCTTATTTAATGGGAGATTGATTGGTCTAAACATTGCACAATATTTATGAAAACCTATACATTTCTAAAAAGATCAAGGCTTGCCAGTGAAAGCTGCAGTTCTGAGCACTCAGCTTTTATACTTCCTTTAAAAAAATTGTGGGTTTTGGTTTAGTGTTTTACATTTTTATTAGTGCTTTGGTACCGATGTTAGTGAATAACTGTAGTCCTGACTGAAAGTGCTTTAAAATGAACACATTGTGAGAAAATTTGAAAGAACTTGTATTTGGCCAGTTTAGCTCTGGATCCCCAAGGGAAAAAGCAGCACCACGAAAGTAAAATAAATCACTGCAAAATAATCATTACAAAAATTTAACATAACCTTATGTCAAACTGTCTGCATACTTTAAAGAAATGGAATGCTTAAGAGCTAGCGAAAGTGTCTATTAGGAATTGTGCAGTAATTTTCAACACAACATATGTATAGAAATAAGGGTCAAGAGTAAACGTAAGGGTATTATGTTGAAATGAATGATGAAGCCTGATTTGCTTTAATAAAATGGTGCACTTGCAGATGCAAAGTTAGTATGTATATGCAACATGGATAATGACTGAAATCCAAGATTTTCATACTCAACCACATTAGTGATACATTCTAGAAGAAATTCCCTAGAAATGTTCAACATCAGTATAGACATCTACCTTTGTAGCTGCAAAGCAGAAAAGCATTTGTACATTTTTGTCCTTCCTGCAGTACACTTTGGGGCCAGAATTATATTTTTAGATTTTTAAAGTTAGCTCTGTTATTTATATGTCTGTGCTATAGAAAATTGCCAATTGTGTTTTGAAATGTTCATATTTTGCCTCAGATCTTGCTGCTGTGATTGGCAAGGCTATTTGTCATCTCAGCACAAAACTGAGATGAGAAGAAGGGCTTAGCAACAGTAAGTTTGAAAAAACTCTTTAGTGATTTACAGCATGATTCACAGCTCTATCCTAGGCAGGTCTGTCCCTTCTCTCATTAACAGAAGATAAAAATGTCTGAAAGAGGCAAATAATTATTTTAAGAAAATATAGGAACAAGATTTTAAAATGTAAACTAAAATATTAGCACCATTTTGTGCTCTCCTGTCAGTAGGAGAGATGGAGAGAAAGAGAGAGAAGAGAAGGGTGCTAATGGTCTTTTGTGCAACAGAAGGAAGAGTGCCTAAGCCCTTCTGGCAATCCAGGTGCTATATTACTCTTCAAAACCATTTAAGGAGGAAGTGCTATTTCTTTCCAATTGGGGAGTAGATATGGCTTTTTTAACCATCTGGAAAACTGAGGGGTTGATGAAGGCAGATAAGTGAATTGATAATTCCTTCTACTGACAGCTGTTTAGTGCACTGACTTGCTCATGAGGGAGGCTGATACTCTGATAACCTGAGGTTGGATTTAATGGATAGGAGTACTTTCAAATATCTCCTACTTTCTGTTTTATGGAGATAGAACTTCTTTTCCTGAACTATCACATGAACTGAAAGCAATAGAGCCCTGCTCTGGGGGAAACTGCTTGTGGATGGGGCATGGGCTAGTAGAGAGGATTAATGACTTGGGCTGTACAAGTTATGGCTTGGTAACCTCCGGATGAATGAAATTAATGAGGTTGTGAACCTAGTTAAACCACATCTGTATATGATGTCTGCGCTCTCTGCGTCAGGCTCAGAGATCATGTTGCTTCTAGTGTTTCATGGATTTGAATAGGCTTTCATTTTCAGCTACACATCAGCTACTACACAGTGATAGGTCACAAAATGCAACATGCACTTCAGTGAATGTATGTATGATAACCTTCTATTTATTACTCTGGCTTGTAACTAAAAAACTAATGATTGAAATTCACTGGAAACCCAGAGAATACTGTGCTATGACTTTGCCCCACTGATATTTACTGCACATGCAGAAAGCTTTGTGTTAGTCATGATCCACAGAGAATAATCTGTGACTTTGGTTTGCTAAGTCAGCTATTAGAATATCCATCTATCCAGCTTTGCCTATGATACTGACAGTTATTCATCATGAATGATGAACTTTATTTATTTTTCCTCTGTTTATAAATATGTAGAAACACTATGAAAACTGTTCTAAAATTGAGAACAGTAGCATTAAAATGTATTAATTTGAGTTGTATGTTGTGCAGGATTGGCTGAATTTTACTCCTCTTTGTCAATAAAGACAAATTAGCAAAGGTTGAGGGAGCTGAGCCTGTTCAGCTTGGGGAAGAGAAGGCCGAAGGGGGCCCTGATCAGTGTCTATAAATACCGCAAGGGAGGCAGTGAGGAGGATGGGGTTGGCCTCTATTCACTAGTGGACAGTGATAGGACTAGAGGAAATGGCTTCA
>JAUBOD010000810.1:537756-555154 GCA_032353885.1 Nothura maculosa
CAGGGGGGTTGGACTAGATGACCTCTAAGGTCCCTTCCAACCTTACACATTCTATGATTCTATGATTCTATGATTAAAAAAAAAAAAAATCTTTGCTATTGTAAGAAAATTCCTACTTTCAGTTAAATAACTGTCCAAACACAGCATTCTATAGATGTCTTCCATTAAAAAAAGGTCATATATCTAGTGCACAGAGTGCCTGTGCACTCGGTAGAGCAATGACAGAGAAGATAGATGGAGAAACTGAGCCCTCCGCTGCAGACCTCCTACACCAACCCCAGGGACCTACTCCTTCTTTCCCTTGCAGGAGATGCCTGAGAGACTGACAAATAGCTCCTGCAGTATATGTTGAATACAAAATTATATTTGTTAAATCAACAAGGAAATCAAATCCTAAAATTGAAGAACCATCATGAGGAACATCCTCCTTGCAGCATCCTCCCAATGGAGCCAGAGGGCTTAGAGCATTTGTGATTCTCTGACTCGGTTCCAGGCTCTGAGCTGCTTCAGCAGCATCCTGTGTATTTTCAGTGGAAAATCTCTCAGTCATTCATTACTGGGCTACTGCTGCAGTTCATAATGAGATGCTGTTATTTTTGTTTTATTTATCCTGATGTACTCATTCATTGACTGTATTTATATTTGTATTTATATTTATTTAAAGCACTCTCAAAATAGGAAAGACATTGGCAACCTGTACAGCTGTAGCTCCTCTGCAAATGGTTACTTGCAACAACATCTTTGCTTGTTTTATTGAGAAAAATAATCATAGCTCATATATACATTTCTTAATATTCACTCCATTTAAAAAAATATTCAGGGCAGAAGTATGATTATAATGTCAAAAAAGGAAAGGTTATTTTCTATTACAGTAGTATCTATCTCGATTGTTGTAATTGCTGAGACGAAAGAATATATATTACAGAATGCACCAGTTCATCTTTTTCCCCCCTTCCTCTTCCTGTTTATCAGACTGACAAGTGTATAGACATTTAGCCTTTAAAATTTTTGCATATCTAAGCATTTTAATTTTTTTTAAATATTTGTTAAAGCTTATACAGTGTATTAGTTCACAAGTTATAAATAGTTCAGAACTCTTTACATCATCAAAGTTAAGGGATAAGCTGGGACACACACATTAGTTTCTCTTACTCTTTCCTAAAGTTGCCTGTTTAACATGAAAATCTCAAGGACATGCATCCCCAGGGGTGGTTGTCTTATGCTCCAGTAATGGAGATTAAATTTGTGGTAGTTAGCTAGCTAGCTCTTTTTCTAACAAGGAAACTAAAATTCATTAAAAACTAATTAGGAATGTATAGAAGGTTAATACTCCATGTTAAGCCTTATTAATGTGAGATAAGTAATTCATAAAGTATCAAAGGACTGCAATGGACAGAATTAAGGAGAATTACACCACCAAAAACTACATTAAAGTAACATTAAGGGTCTTACTTAAGTCTGAAAAAGCTAGGAAATTCAGAGTTAAAGCCTCTCTTTAACTCACATTTTTATACTGGAGTAATGCAAACGATGGTCCTCAATTAAGAAGACTTGGAGTACATGATTAGGTAATCTTTTCTACAAGTTAAGCTGCAGTATTAATTAAAAGAGAAATAAATCTAAAAGAATACGTATTATTGACCAAGTGGTTTCATGTTCTTAGGATACTTGACATGTAAAATATTAGCTAGACTTGAGAAGTATCTTTAGATCATGCTTTTATAGCCACAGCTGTAAAAGCCACAGCTACTGGATGCAATTTTAGCAGTCAAAAATCTGTTAGGCTGCAATACTCATTTCCTGAGACATAATCTTTTGAATCTCAACAAGTTTCTAAATTAAAGAATTAATTACTGTAATTTGTTTTGATCTTTTTGTTTTAATTAATAAGCTTCCTTCAGTCTTACTTTACTTAATAATGAAAATGAACAATATTTCTCAAAATCATATAACAATGTCTAGACTTTTTTTGCAATGTGGCGCTCCAAGCTCTACCCATATTCAGCCCCATTCCAGCTTCAAGTCTGAAGCTGCACAGAGGACATCCACGCAATAGAGACTACAGTGACATGGCTACACCACTGCATTCCTAATCCGTCCAGAACACAGAAGGTGCTGACATAAATGTCAGCCAGAGTCCCTAAATGAAGTTCCTATCAAACTAAAGCACTTAAGTGGAAAGTCTTGTACAAGCTGTCTCCAGTAATGAGAATTACTGAAATGGCATTTGGGTAAAGGATTAGAAAACAGCATTTGTGGCATCCTATACTTACAAAAGTTCTTGCAGAGTGGGAGGAGAGTGAGGAAGAACAGGAGAAAGAAAGTATGTGCATAATGAACCCTTACATATGTTCATTATCATTCTGGTAGCAAATCCAGGAAAAATAGACAAATCCAACATTATTTTTTGACCCCTGCAACAGGATTTTTAGATCATGAGTCAAAGAACTGCCTATTTCAAAGCAGTTGGGTAAATCTTGAAGCAGGGCTATTGCTATGAGAATGCCAGGGAAAGGAGGTCCATCATAGCATAATGCATGATTAAGATCTAAGGGGGTACTCTAACCAAGCACTTGCCCCTAGTAAAAATGATATGCAGGCAATGGATTTTTAATTGAAGTGAATTAGCATCTTTGAGTTTCACTGCAAAACTGAATTTTAAAGCTGATTTGAGTGAAAAGAAAGTAAGAAGATTTGACAACTTAAACACAGGAGAAATACTAATATCTTACATTTTTCAGTGCTTATTATCCCAAAGGAACCCTAAGTGCTTTATAAGCTACATAGATGAATTACTTCATGCATCACTGAAGTGCAGCTACCTCGTTCAGTCATAAACAGCAGCTGTTTTACAGTACCCAGCATTATGAATGATATTAAACAGACGAAGAAGGATTCCATAATGTAGATTTCCATAATGTCCGTGAAGTCTTTTAGAGCCTCTGTGTCAACTCTGGCAAGAACATCTTTCACACCTCTGGTTTTGGTTTTCTTTTTTCTTTTTTTATTTTAATCTACTAAAACATGAAGCCCAAGGTGTTTGCTGGATACCAAAAGCAATGGCTGGGCCAAAGAATAAACATTTGTCATAGAATATAATTAATATAGAAAATAATTAATATAGTTTTTAATTATCTTAGGAACCTGAATGACAGCTACATGCAGTGATATGCTCTTTTTTCCTGAAAGCATAAGATAAATTGACTTAACTTCTGCATTTAGGTCAGTCTCAGTTGTGAACAGTCCAAACATCCCCTGAAGATTCCTGTAAATCCAAAATTGCTGGAAAAGTAGTATAGCTTTTTTGATAGCATAGAAGCAGATGAGATGAAAATTAGAGACTTTCGAACTGAGATTTCTTGCTCTGTTTTTTTTTTCTTTGAACCGTGAAATATTCCCTAATTTTATCTGTAAAATGCTTCATTATATTGACAATATGCTGGCAGCCAAGTAGAAAAATAAGATGTTTTAATACTTGTGCGTAGGGAAGTCATCATTGAGATTATTATTGCTTAAAGAACTGGCATATTTTTAACTGCTGAAACATGTAAAAGTGCTACACATACTAAAAAGGAGGATTTCTTTTGCTATTTAATTGAAAAATATAGTTCAGTCACCTTGATGTGGCCAAAATATATACTTTTTTTTATCAAAAGGGTGCAGAACTATTGACAAAGCATTAAAAATTATATATGTTTATTATTATAAAGACAGAGCATATGATATTCTTTATTTTAAGAGTGAAGCGTATACATACACATACATACATTCATTCAGATATTTATTTAATGTTCGACTGAATTGCCCCAGGTGTTTCATAGGAGGTCAGAAGGTCCCCACAGGACCATTTTGAGCAACTACTGCATAGCACTGGGAATAGCATTTGTCAGCTGTTCCTGAGTTGAATTGAAAATTTAGCTGTTTAACTGCTCTGTGTTTTATAGAAAAAAAAGTATTCATATAGAAATCCTCTGTCATACAAAATCCACTTTTTCACATGGTGATAAGCCATATGTGATATATGCCTGATTTCCAGTTTCCAACTCATATGACCTTTGAAGGACAGCAGAGATCTCTATTTTATCCTCCTCTAGAACACAATCAAGTCATTTTTTTGATGAAGCTCCCATACATTTTCATCTGAAAGCTTTTATTTTTACAAGCTTGAAGCAATTCTTACGGCCACAAAACTTTGTCCTCTCAAAGCCCTGTGCATTTTATTTCTCAAAACTCTGTCGATTTTTTTTCAACATTTTTTCACAACTCAGCCCCAGAGCACCATACCAGATAAGCTCACTAATTATGCATACAGTAGTCTCCTCTTTTTCCTTGGTTGCTTTAGACCTTTAGATTTCAGCTTCATGCAGAGTGATTCATTTTATACATGAAAACAGACATTTATACATATGTGCAAGGCAGAAAGTGTTCAGTTGGTGATAGTAATTTTGCTTACATTTGGGAAATACTTGTATTGAGAATAAAATCAAGGAGAAAATCTTAGATTTAGCAAGAAGTGAAGTGCTTGATGAATAGCTTCCTAAGCCTAGATGTCCTCTTGTAATTTAAAACATTGGGGAGAGTTTACCTAGCCTCGTAGGGAGCTTTTAAGATGCTCTGAAACCAGCATATCCACTTCCTGTGGTACACATAAAGGAAACTGTTTTGAAGAAGAATGGTTGAAGGATGTGGCTCTTTAAGAGGCAGGAGGTGAAACACCATTTTTTAATACTCCTAGACTGGTGATCATATTTCTGTGGCATATGGTAGATCAGATCTGACCATTAAAAAAAAAGAGAGAAAAAAAACCATAAAAACAACAAAAAATCCCCTTCTAAAGATGTCAAAAGATATTTGTCATCAATAAGCAAAAAACAATTCTACTAAACAGTCTGTCATCTATATCCACTGAATATCAGAAGAATTACAGAAACAGGTGATCTTAAATTCATAGCTTTAGGCACAGAAGCTCAGACATTCTAGTTCTTATCCATCTTGAAAGCAGCAGTTCATTCACATAAATGTCCTCACTAGATTGCCTAAATTCCCATTTTGGCATGGAGTATCTATGTCAAAAACAACAGTTATGATTTGCTTGCATTATTTTCATAGACTTTACTAGAAAATGCAGAAACTCAGCAGGAAGAGATGAACCCCATTCAAGAACTATAATAAGCATGTTCTGCTTTCCGTTCTCTATGCCATTTGCAAACAGACATAAAATGAACCATGACATATATACTGATCATATCATTATCCAATTACCTCAGAAACAGGGAAAGACAAAATACAAGTAGAAAATGTTTTAATAAAAGAGACGGCCAATTTACAAAAATATACAAGTCAGATGCTTAATGATACTGATTAGCACTTCCTCAGATTTAGAAATTTATCTTTCACTTTGAAGGGAATTTGTTAATCTCACTGTCTGTATTTTCTGGTACCTCAAAAACTTTGGAAAAAGAGGAGAATAAGCAAAGTTATTAATGAAATAGAATTTTAGGAAGGTTACTGCTTCAGACTTTACTCATGAGACACACTCATATCCAGTCACTCACTGAAGTGTTTAGAGAAGTAAAAAGATAAAACAAACAAACAAAAAACAGGCAAATGAAATTTAGGTAGGTTATAGATTTGAAGGGAAGATATACAAGCTCATGAGGTCTTTGAAATCCTTGAAGGATCAGGAGATGGCATAAATACACTTTTTTGGGGGGAGAAAAAACCCACAACAGAACCATAAATTTTCGTTTCAGAAGCTTTGCCCACAGTCATTCTTAGAAGAAAATAAGCTGCTCTGAGAATTATTGGCTGGGTTAAAAGGTTGAAATTAATTTTCTATCATGACATTCGCACAAAGTATTGCATGTGGGTGAGTGTTCTTATTGCAAAGGGTGTTGGCAGAACCTTGACTGTCTCATTTAATTGCCTCTGCATCAAAGGCTTGTGGTAACCCTGTCATCAAGTTTCTTTCCATCTTACATGAAATATATCACCATTCAGTGCAACAACTCAAGTTCCAAGTCTAACATGAGATTTCTTTGACATCTGTGTGACTAAAACTCACTTGCTCAAAATTTGAAGAACACTGCAGACTTCCTTAAATGAATTCCTTGAGAAAAAAAATGAAAAAAAAAAAAAAAAGAAAAAACAGCAATCATTGGAAGACACATTATGGTTTTTGGAAGGTAAGGTGTTTGCCCTTGGAATGAAAACAACCATACTGACATGGCAGTTCTCCATGTTTCACTGGAGGTGTTTGCCATAAGCTGCAATACTGCAACTGAACTTACCTGATGGGAATTACCCTAGTCTAACAGCTCTTTTCTATCGGACAAAAAATCTGTATTCTTTCCTGGGCTTTTCTCCAGGCCTAACCTGTACTTTCCATCTCCTCTGTAGCTCATAAGTCTCCTCTGTGAGCTGATACCATTCACCAACCTGGCAGGAAACTAACGCAGCAAGAAAAAGGGCAACTTCTTTTCAATGTGGTGAATTGAAGTAGCTCATGAAGAATCCAGCTGTAGGAAGTGAATGGCAAATATGAACCTAGCTGAGAGCAGAGGAGAGAGTGATGACTGGTGCAATTAGCAGATGTGTTTGGGGACCCACCCTGCCTACCTTGGGTTAGCAGATGAGAAACACTGCTGTCTTTCCAAGACTCAGTCCAGTTCCTCATTTAAGGCCACAGCTAGCTCTTTTGTTCACAGAATCACAGATTGGGGGGGACCTCTAGAGATCATCTAGTCCAACTCCCCTGCCCCAGAAGGGACAACTAGACCGCATGGCACAGGGTGGCATCCAGGAGGATTTTTGAACATCTCCAGAGGACACTCCACAACCTCCATGGGCAGCCTGTACCAGTGCTATAACACCCTCACAGGAAAGAAGTTCTTCCTCATATGGAGATGAACTTCCTGTGTTTCAGCTTGCACCCATTACCCCTTGTCCTATCACTGGCCACCACTGAGAAGAGCTTAGCCCCTTCCTCCCTACATTCACCCTTTATGTACTTATATCCCCTATGTAATTATATCCCCTCTTAGCCTTCTCTTCTCCAGAGAAAACAAGCCCTATTCAGGCTTTCCTCATATGAGAGATATTCCAGTCCCTTAATTATCTTGGCTGCCCCCCACTGGTTCCTCTCTAGAAGCTCCACGTCTTTTTTATATTGAGGAGCCCAGAACTTCACACAATACTCCAGGTGCAGCCTCACCAGAGCTGAGGTCAAAACCTGCCCAGATTTCAGTGCCTATATTCCTCTCCTCCAGTTCCCATTTTTGAAATAAAGGCAAGATGGAGGATAAAGGAGCTGTGATCTTGATGTAGTTGCATAAATCTGGTAAAACCTTTTACCAGATATAGTCATAAAATTACTACTTGCATAATCATAAACAGTCTTAAGGAATAATTAGACTCTGTAGGTATTGGGACTTTCAGACAGCAACGTAGTTTTAGCTTCTAATAAAAGATTATGCCAGCTAATGCCGACACCAAGGGATTCCAGGCTTCTGAGCAGGTTATATATATATTTGGATGATTTTCCTAAACATTCTGCCTAAATTTCACTTCAGAGTTGTCCGTTCTTTGGGACATGTCCTTTTACTTATAACTCGCCTGAATTGTAGCTTAACAGGACGTAAATCATATCGTGCAAAGCATCCATCCAATCCAGAACACCTTGCCTCATGACAGCATGGTGGAGCAGCTTTCAGTGGCTACCCATTTGATTGCTGCTGGGGTGGGTCCCTGGTTACATGGAATTTTTTTTAAGATGAGGAACACTGTCTATGCTTCAAAATATTCAATCTTATTTTATGGCATAGGAACCTACACAAAGATTCCTATAGGTGTATCTGCACAAAGAGAAGCCTAACACCTCCCACATTTTTAACCTAACTTTTTGTAATAAATATCATAGCCTTTTGAGTTACAGTTTATCATTAACATGCCTATCTTAGGTATTGCATGGTGTTTCTAGACTCAGAATTGCCAAATTGCCTTTTTTTTTTTTTTTTTTTTTTTTTTTTTTTTGTGAGAGTAAAGCACAGGAGATCATAAAAGCAACAGCAAACTGGAAGATTCGTAAATTCAGTGCCCAGAGCAGCCCAGAAGGCACAGGTACAGCCCCTGCAAAGAGCCCCAGAGAGCTCTAGCTCAGTGTCTTCCATGAAAGGTGCTGCAAAAAAGAAATTATTCTCCTTCTACACTGAGATAAAAAAGTTACTTCTTGTCTTAGTAGACATTTGCTGTATTAGATCCCCCCCTCAACTTAAGCTATAAGGGCAAATTGTCATTTTTTTGTAGTGATCCCATCTTTTCAAGTGTAACTCCCTAATCAGCCTTCATCAAACAGTAACAGGCAGCTGCCAAATGATTGTTACCAGGCAACCTTCACACTAAAACCAGTTCCTCTCAGCTGAAGCTACTTTATTTTCTGGGGTGTTTCTATTTCAATGGCCTAGCACATTATTCAGTGGCTTTCCTTTGTGAGTCTTGTACTGATATTCTGTATTAATTTTAGTCCAAGATGGAGAGTAAAAAGCAGTAGGATGGGCTGATCTGGAAACTCTGATGGAAAATATGGTCTAGTGTACAGTGTTTGCAACGGAACTTAAGTCTTGGCTGCAATGGCTAAAATAACAATTACAACTGATGAGATTATGCCTGCTGATTTTCATATGTGTTTTCTTCTAACAGCAAACATTAATTAAATAATATGTTTCATTATAAAGCTAAACATATATTTATGAAGTTGACCTCCATATTTGCCTGCTTTGTTTACCTGGAACCACTTACGACTCTGGTACTTTTTATATATATATATTTATATATGTGTATATATTCATATATACAGAGATAATCAGCATTTGCAGGACTATAGGGATAATCAATATTATTTATATTGGATCAGAGTGTAATTACAATTCAGAATAATTTATGCAAAAATGTAATAGAAAACCTGATGAAATATCACATGAAATAGAAACCTGATGAAATAGTCCACATGACTATGTTTCTACAGGTATTGTATTTGTTTGACTTGGTATCAGGGCAGCTAGGTGGCATGTTGGAAGGCTCAGTTTTGGGGCTTATATTTCTAAACCTGTGGATTCTGCATAGGTCTGTGTTGCCTCAGCCTGATTATTTGCATAGCCATTCAGCCCCTTGGATGGAAGAAAAAATCTTAACAAGTACCATTTGCAAAGGATTTGTGTGTGACTTGTGAGAACCTGTTTCCAAGGGCCTCAGACCACAATCTAATTTCACAGTCTGAACTGCCTCCTAATAAACAATAACTTTTGATTATTACCCATGAAACTACCTAGAAAGAAAAAATTTAATGTTGTATATTAGCAGTCCAGTCAAATCTGAGGGAAGCATTGATTTTTCAGACACAAAATTAAAGAAATTAATATAAGTAACAAGGCTCATGATGCAGAAAAGAATATATCAAGAATGCAAAATGTCTAATTAGGGAGCTGTGATCTAAGGAAAGAGAGAAGGGGGGGGAGAGTAAGTTTCAATTCTTCCTTTCAGCTCTGCCAGAGAAACAAAGATCACTTTATCAGTGATGGGAGGGTAGAGGCTGAGGTTTAGCTGCTGGTTTAAAAAGATAGTCAACTAAATAGAAAATCTGTGCCAGCGAACACTCCTTTTTACAAGAAAAAGTGGCTGCCTGCATTGTATGAGCATGTTTGGAAGATTGCCAAAGCACTAGATGTTTATGAACAGATAATAAAGAAAGTTCCTGTATGCTCTACCCACTGCAGATCTCTGTTTTTCCTTAAGTTTTGCACTGTGCTCATGGAAGACGAGTGAGGAAGCTAAATTGTTCCCAATGCCCGTTTGCCCACTTTCTCAGGAAGTTCCCTTATTGTTTAAGTATACTGTTGTTTGCAGCCACCTAAACAATAAGTTTCAGGGAAAGGACAGAGACAGAGCAAAGTCATAACGCTACTCTGTGTCTAAGGACCAAAAGGAAACAGAAATGTGGCTGCAGTTTCATCAACCTTGTGCTGTATGTACTTAAATATGGGTAAATATTTTAAGCTTTCTTGTTTTCCTCCTCACTTATTTTTATACAACTATATCCAGTTCTTGTGCAAATGCCTAGATTCTTGGATATACATCATCATGCCTTAACTCCCAGTAGGTAGCTGATCACTGACTCTGCTACATCTTCCGATTTGTGAATTGAGTGTTTAATAAATGAGTCCAGAGAGGAAGTCTCTCTCAGCAACATGGTCAATTAGGAATGCAACACATAGTACAACCAAAATTGATATGTTCAAATATCTATGTACTATTTTATATCTATTGTATGGCAAGTTTGCATTTTTTCTTCCTTTCTCCACTGAATGAAACCCAAGAGAGGCTGTAAATCTTTTAATCCAAAGTCATAGCAGATAAAGATAATGTTTTTCTTTTAATGAGATAAAGCAAATGCAGTGGAAAATGGATGTACAACAAAAAACACTTTAAACGCAAGAGTGTTGTAGGTAGGACATCTGTCCTGTGTGGAACAACAACTTACCACATAAGAAGCTTCGCAGTCCTGAAAAATGCTTGATTCTGTCTGTTGGAAGCTGGCACCTTGTGAGGCTTTCCTCCTTTTTATCCATCTCATCATCAATCCTTAATTTTTGTCTAGTTTACTGTTTAAAGTATGACATCTAATAAATTACAGTTGCTTCTTCTAATTATTAAAGAGCTTTCTATGAAAACTCTTTAATTAGTTAAAAGACATATTTTTAAGAGAAGATTTTCTCAGCAAGTTTGCAGATGTAAAAAACTGAGTGGAGTCACTGATACTCCAAAGGTCTGTGCTGCCATTCGCAAGGACCTAAACAGATCGAAGAGTTGAGTAAAGAGGAACCTCATGAGATTCAACAAGGACAACTGCAGGGTCCTGCACCTGGGGAGGAATAACCCCGGGTGGGGGGCTGCAGGTATAGATGCCTGGATACAGGTTAGATTAGAGGTTAACTGGAAAGCAGGTCCATGGAGAGGGACTTGGGAGTTCTGTTTGACAGCAAGATAAGCATGAGGCAGTTATGAACTCTTGTGGCCAAGAAGGCCAATGGGATCCTGGCCTGCATCAGGAGGAGTTTTGTCAGGAGGTCGAGGGAGGGGATCCTGCCCTTCTCCTCAGTTCTAATGAGGCTGCACCTGGAGTATTGGATGCATCTCTGGGCTTTCCAGTACAAGAGAGATTTTATCTCTCCTCACTTTCTCATGCAGCATTAGCTTTTCAGTAATTTCTACATATTCAATATATGTAGAGTCTCCTTATTTTCTGTTGTTGTCCTCCAGTAAAAACATCTGTATGTGTATATTAGCTAGTATTAGAAAAACATCTTCTTGGAGATAGCAGAAGCAAGTACAATGGCTTTCCAAGCCCATAGCTGTTTCAGGGTGAATCTAGGCTGTTTTTTCAATAGGGAAGTTTCACTTAATTTTTCAGCTATATACAGAAAAATAGTTTTATACCATTTCTTTTTTAGGTAGGATGATCTCTATAGTTTTAATTATGGAAATTGTACTTTATCTTTAAACAAGAAATTCTGCAGTGTGAGTTAAAACTAAAATCTCTTGGGTTCAGATTTTATTTTTACTGACAAGAATTATGCTTTCTATGCAGATCTCTGTTTTTAAGTTTGAGCATGAGAATGTTTTCTGGTAACATCACAGATATTGAGATATGAATATATTCTGCTCTTATTCCTTCTCACACTGTGGAGGAAAGAAATAGTAAATTGTCTGTGGCAGCTGTAGTTCCAGGAAAGAGAGGTCTTTGTGAAGTTACATATTTATAATAGTCTGTCAGCTGGCCAGAGGGCCTGTTAGTCATATTCGTTCCTGTGGTCTGATCCAGCTCTCATGAAAACATGCAGAAATGCTCTTATTGATTTGAGAAGGAGTTAACTTGCAACCCTAATGACAATGCTGACTAAACGGCGTTGGTCAAATTATCAAGAGTAATTGTAAATAATGAAGGAAGAAAAAACCCCGGAAAAACGAGATTCAAAGTGACAATAAAACTCTTCAATAAACTGCATGACACATTCTTAAAAGTTATGCTGAATGCCAGACCTCCTAGAAGTACATTGATTTCCTTGTGAATTCCAATAATTTCTAATCACAAAGAAATTATTCAGCTTCCCTCTGTGACTAACAGAAATATGTGGGAGTAAGATTAAAGAGCTATATACATTGATAAAATGAAGTCAAATTTTTAAATGGCCCTTGGGCCAGTAAACTAATAAGATATAGTGACTCACTTAAGCAGTTTTTATAAGAGAAAATCTTACATAAAGTCAGCAAAATGTCCTTTCTTTTCTAAGATGGTAGCTGTAGTACTCTAAGCTTGCATTTTTTTCAGCAGCACTGACTACATTAAATGTATACTTTGGCAGTGTATTGAAGAGAATCTATGGAATTAAGCTATCTAATGTACCAAGTATAAAAATATTTAAGTTAAAGTTTTGATTAGTTTAGGTCAATTTAGATTTAAGTGCTGGTCAATTTAGATTTAAGTTCTTTAAATAAGAACATATGATTGCCTGTAGATTTAATAATAGACTTCAAAATACAAGAAAAAATAGATTATTAGCTTTATATACTTGAGATGAGTGAGATCTTGGGATGAGAATGGTTAGCATAAATCTCAAAGAAAATGTGTTATCATATAAAATTCAATATTTGCCAATATCTAATAATTATTGGTAGGAGAGACATCACAATCATGGAGGTATTATATCTATCACAAATATGTACTGCAAAAATTCATGATAATCTGGACCAGTATCTGTACATTGTGTATATAACTATGAAAATAATAAGATACAGAGTGTGACCTTCTACCTTCTATAAACAAAGTTTATGGAAGGTTGTGATTAATTGCCATAGTAGCCAGGGTAACTTCTTCTGAATACCAAACAGCAAGATATAGCATCACTGTACTACATTTAGTACGAAAACTGATTAACAGTAGGCAGCTAATGTGAATGCTGAATCACCTAACTCTACATACAATTAATGAAGATGGGTAGAAACTTCTACAGCATCTCAGGGCTATTCAGGAGTTGCAGCACCAGCAGACGTCGATAGATACCATTAGATAAAATGCTAGTAGAACCTTAATCTTTTAAGGTTGCACGTTAGTGACCAGGAAGAAACAAACTTTACAACCATAGATGAGATTAGATGATACCTCACAGAATTTAAGAACATTGTACTCTATACCAGCTCTTTTGAGGAGCATTTAGATATACAAGTGGTGTGATATCTATAAGGAGACCCAGTGCCTAAAAGAATCACTGGCAATCTCAGATCTGGCATCTTCTTTTGTTTTCAAATGGTAAAGTTAATCGGGAAAAAAAAAATTAACAAATACTTTTATAGTCTTTGTATTAAATAAAACACTTATAAATAAAGAAAAAACTTTTCTGATAGTAAACTAGGAAGATTTGAAAACATTGTAAGTTTCTAAATGGAAGTAAAAAAATTTTCCTTCAAGATCATTTGAATATTGATACATGAGATAAACTGTGGATGTTTCTGAAGTACATACAGTTTCTCAAAGATGATATCTTGTTCTGTAATTTGTGATTTGCCAGTGCATTCTTTAAGCCACATCTTAAGGGTTTTATCTTTCACTTGATGTATTAATATTAATAGGTGCCTAAATCCTCATAAGCAGTCTGTTGGAATATACCATTTATTGTTGTGGACAAGTATCACCTCATCACTGAACGTTTTCCAAAGAAATAAAACTTCTAAAAACATTAAGTCCTGTGCTTATAAAAATAATGTAGCTATGGATAGAGTCATCTAAACACTGTGCCCAGCTTAGTATTAAATTACAACTTTAAATACTGAAACTAGGAAGTGTAAAATTTGATTTAGAGGATGGCTTTGTTGAAATTTTCTTGTTGATTTTCCTGTACTTTGACCTGTCTTTGTACTTAGATAATTTGCTATAATCTCTTTATATTTATATTTTATTTCTTTCTCCTTATACTTCAGGTAGTCATTTAACATTCAGTGCTTCACATCACAGAAAAGCTACAATCTTCAAAGTGGGATTGTAAATCTGTGTATACATAAAAGTATATGCCTATTCTATCTTACTTTCAGCCATGTGCTTGAAAAATATTAATCTATTTTTGAAGAGGTAGTAGTTGTTACAGACCTAATACAGTCTTCCTTAGTCATTTGTTATTTAGAGACCCTCTTATGCAAGTGTTTTCACACATAGCTACTAGATCCACTCATTTTTTGCTCTGTAGGCAATCAGACAACAACCTTATTTGTAAAGGAACAGCAATCTCCATTGCATGTTTTGCTTTGGATGTAGGAAAAATAGTCATTTTGTCAGGGAACTTCACACAGGGACCCGAGGCTCCCAGGTCTCATAGCACAATTTGTATTTTAGTATATCTGAAAGTTTCACTGTTAGATTATTTTTAGTGATGGTTGGAAGCATTTGAAACAAGATAATTTTCAATCAAAGTCCTATTGTTACCATTTTATGTCATTCTTTTTAAAAATATGGATACCTGAAGCAGTGGTTGTTATGAAAGGGAGAGCATCCAACTAAAAGCGTACCAACTGATAAAAATGTGTTGGTAATGAACTTTCTTAAGAAAAGGGAGAAATTACATTACATCATAATAATTATTATAACATTCAAATGTCTTTTCACATAAAAGACTGAGAAAAGAACTAATATGTCAAAAGACTATGTTTAGCAACCCATCAAGCATTTTCTTCTAACAGTCAGTCTTATGCTATGCTGTGGATAAAATTGCACTGACCTTTTATCTGTACTGACAAAGATTTAATTCAGCTGAACTGGTTTACAGCTTTTATCCTTGGAAAAGTCGTACAGTTTGACATTGTGGCAATCAGGCTTTCTCAGTGTAGAAACAGCTTGGTGAAGGTGTTAGATGCTTTCCTTGAAGCTCAACAGGGAAATACTATCTAGAATATTGGCAGACTTCTAAGCATTTTATGCTATTCTGGCTTTATTCTAACCTTTTTCTCAGTACCTTTTTATTTTCTCTCTTTTTTTTGCTTTTTTTTGTTTGTTTTTTTCCTCTTCCCAAGACAGACATGAATATACTGTGTTCAGGTTTGTATACAACTTTGAAATCCTATGTTGATCTGATTTTTTAAATCCATATGAAAAAGACTGAGTATTAAGATTATTTTCCTTAGATTTCTTTCTCAGATTCTCAATCAACTGTTTTTACTGTCAAAAGCACAATTTAATTGCGAACTGGAGAACAAACATATAGTGTCATCTACCAACTTGTCAGTAGATACTAAGAAGATCCTAAGCATAATCTACTTTACATGCTGCTAGCAGTTTAGTATCAACATATCGTATGTCAGATGGTGACCTTTACCTTATATACCGGCAGCCTGTATTTTCATTTTTTACACACTTAAAAATATATTTCTATAATATGCAGGATATTCAGTTTCTTGGAAAAGTATTTTAGATTAGATCTACTATGTTTAGTACATGCCATCTTATTTAATATATTGGATTAATAACCAAGATACTTGGATTCTATTTCTGCCTCCATCACTGACTCGCACTGAACTACTAAATGTTTCAGTTTCCCATCTTCAGAACTGAGAATGATTTTGTAAAAGTTCTTGCTACAGCAATTTAACACCTACAGATTTGATCCACCATAGAAGGCGTAGATATTAAGTGTGGTTAGGTTCACCACTTGAAAATTAGACTGGGTTAATGTGTATCATAAATATTATTTGAATTAGGCATTGCAATGACAGACTGCTGAATTTTAAAAGTGCTTTTGATCACTTTTGTTTGTTTGTTTTACTTTCTCCTATCTCATTTAATCAAACAACAATTACAGTTCAATTTCTGAAAATCTTGGAGTTAAATCTAATACATTTTCTCATTTCTTTCATTTGAAGTGTTCAGAAAATTATTTTAAAAAATGGATTATATAAATATGTATTATCTCAAAGGACAGTGATAATTCTGTAATTTGTCTCATTTAAAATGCTTAACACTTACATCTGTACTTATTGATAAATGAAAAATACTCTAGGATGCAGCTTAATCTGACACGTGCAATGGAAACTTATGTTAAAAGCACATTAGCACATTATTAAGCTAGGCCTTTTTTAGAGCATATCCTTAGCATAAGAATATTATGTAGATCAGGTCAATTCTTTTCAAGCAATGAAATCTAATGTCAGAAAATACATATTTTAGCATAAATTGTTCAGTGAAAAGTTCAATTCCTTTGGAGAAGTGTGCCTGCAGCATTAGAATATAGGCGTTTTGTCTGGCCATCATTAACACATGCCATAGGAGATTTCATTTCTTTCCAGAAATTAATTTCAAGACTTCTGCCAGATCATGGACCTCTTATACCACAGCTATCCTTTATTTTACTTTTCTTCACTCTCTAACCTCATGTATCATCTTGCAATGTACAATGATATCACCAAGTGTAGTGGCAATTGCATTTTAAATTCTTTGGAAATTTTCAAGCCTGGAAGTGAGTCTCTCTGGGAGAACAGAGGAGGGAAAATGGCGTAAAATATCATGGGATCACAGGGATGATTCTATCCTGTTTACAGGAAACAAATAGTCTTGGCCATATGCAAAAAAAAAAAAAAAGATACATTTTATTTCCTCTACATGATTAGGTCTTGAACCTAAAAAATGGTCAGATATTTGTATCTGAGAAGTTATTTTCAGTTACAGATGAAGTATTCAGTTGACAGTTTCAGCCTACTAGCAAATTTTAAAAATAAAATTTGGAGAAAAAAAGTCCTTGAATTCTTGGGGGATTTGTCCTGCAGGAAATAGAAAAGGAAAACAATAAACAAGTCAACATTTTATATTCATAATATTAGGGCCGAAAAGGTCCATGAGAAGCCATCTAGACCATTTCAGTTCTCCAGGCTAGAATCTGCTATGACTCTCATTCTTGACAGGTGTTTACCCACACTGTCCTTAAAGATCCCCAGTTTAAACATCCATAGGCAATATATTCCAATGCTTTATCATCAACAGACAGTTTCTTCCCAATTTTTAGCCTAAATCCTTAATATATTTTCTTTTTTACTGCAGTATCAATTCTTTTTTTGTTCCTATATTATTCCTGTTACATAAGCATGTTATATCAGATAAATCATTATTTTCATCACTCTAGATCATGTTCTAAGGGATCCTGATCATCTTGTTTATTTCTGCATTAGCATAACAGAATCACAGAATCACAGAACCTTCAAGGTTGGAAAGGACCTCTAGAGATCATCTGGTTCAACCTTCCCACTCCAGCGGGCACACCTAGAGCAGGTGGCACAGGGCAGCATCCAGGCGGGTTTTGAAGACCTCCAG
>JAUBOD010000810.1:555254-608917 GCA_032353885.1 Nothura maculosa
ACACTGGTGACTCATGGTTAACTTGCTGTCAACCAGGACTCCCAGGTCCCTCTCTTCAGAGCTGCTCTCCAGCAGGTTGACCCCTAATCGGTACTGGTGCCTGGGGTTATTCCTGGAGTTATGGCCACCCAAAAATGTATGTACTCTGTTCCTTAGAAATATACTCAGGCAATATTGAAGTGCTGAATCACTGTATCATGGAAAGACTGTTTGGAAGGGACCTCTAGAAGTCATCTAAGTTAACCTCCTACTCAAAGTGGGACCATCATCTTCACTAGATGAGGTCAATAATAGCTTTTTCTGTCTGACTCTTGAAAATCATCAAGGCATCTCCAGTCAATTTCTCCCAAAACTTTTAATGCAATTCATTTTCTTTAATGTCTGACTTTCAATCTGCAGGCACTGTTCCTGCCACTATCAAAAGGAGTTTGACTCCAATAACTTCCTTACTACGTTTTGGATAGTCATAGGCAGCTATATCTAAAAATGGTATTTATAGTCATAGAAAAAACAAACTGAAATAAAATCAATTACAATTCCATATGTTAAAATAGAATTGTATTGAAGAATATCGTAAATCCACAGTTATGGTTTAGATGTCCCTCTCATTGTATAAACTTAATACATTAAACAAATTTGATAATACTTCGGTTCCTTCCTACTTCTCCGAGAAATTGCATCATGCTGTGACGGAAGACTAAGAGACAATTAAAAGCTAGGCTGAAAAATAGTAATGGAAAGATAAATGAGTATGAAGAAACATCAGACCTCACTGAAAAATTATGAATCCTTTTGAAGTGACTTTTTATTTAAAAATTACAAGGACTGAAGCCTTTATTTTGAATTGAATTTGTTTCTTTCTGGTGATTATATTATCTTTTTAAAGTAGGAACATATTGAATTTGAATTTACAAACATACGTGAGATTGTCAAGATAGCTGTAGCCAAGCTATAAAAGCAGTGAAGTAAAAATAATGCACTATTTGGAGCTATGAACAGCTTTGTGATATTGTGAGAAAATACCAGAAAATAAATAATGCTAAAGAACATAGGAGATTTTACTAAAATAGTACATTTTATAACTTTCTATCTGCAAGGCAGTGATAAAACTGTGCTTAAAATTAAATTGTAAAAATATGCTTACTATGATATTAGTACATATATACTGAACTTAGTGGCAGAAAAGATGCCCTGAGCAAAATATTTGCTTAAACTTTTATGTCATAAAATACCTCCTTCAAGGTAAGGTCTCAGACAATACTTTGAGTCCACACTTAATGATATTAAATGTAACAGAATAAATTATGATCAAATCTGTGAAAATATAGAAATACTGAGTGTTTTGTAGCTCTCTTGCTACATAAATCAAGAGAGATTTCACTGAAGTTGAGACTTATGTTAACGTAAAAATGTGAAAAATAATCAGAGTATTTTTAGTTCTACATAGTAAATATTTTTGCTAGACCTTGCAGACTTTTTATCTGACTTCTTTTGAAGTTCAATATAAAAGAAAAAGATAAATGAAATAGTATGTTTAATTGACATTACTTTGGTAAATGAAATCCTCTCTGAACACTTTGTATACCTCGTCCATAAAAGAGAACTGTATCACTTAATTCAGGGCTGGAGTAGTACACAACAATCCTAAGCATTGTGAAGTGTAGAAAACTTAAACTGAGTTAAAGGAACTTGAATAACTTAGCTGGAATGCAGAAAACACCATTGCAGATCTGTCAGTCAGTTAAAACGGAGTTCTACATTAACAGGTCTTGGCGGAGACCTAACATATTTTACATTGGATTGTTTTTTATTAAGATTCCTGCTACAGGGCTCCTTATTCTTTCTTCCATTTTTCTTTCTCTTTTGGCATTATGTTCTTTATCTTTTTCTGTGGCCTACTACAGAGTATGTTGGGTTTACTCTTGGCAATGCACAAAATACCCCATCTTTAAAGAACAAAATCTTAACAAACGTAGAACTTCGAGTCTCTCAAACCGCAGTTGCCATATAGACCCAAAGTTATGATGGGAGCCTTTGTCAGACAGGTTCTTGGTTTTGTGGCTAGATAAGAGAGGTTAATTTTCCTTTGATACCTCTGGTTCCGATGATTCTGGCCATAGTAAAGCAGCAAAAGTCATTGATTACTGATGTCTGAAGTCACTGAAGTCCTGCAGAGCCGAAGAAATTTTGTATCTTAGCCTTTACCAATCAGTGAGGAATCGATGGACTCTGTTTTGTTTCCCTACTTCTATTTTTGAAGGCTGCTGTATTAGCCAAACAAATATAGTATGGTACAGATGGCACCTTACAAAAGAAAATACTGTGCCCTTTTTAGAGTTCTCTTATTACACTTCTCCAGCTAAATGCATTGTCAATGTGTTCCATCAATATCAGATGCTCTCTGGTAGTTTATATCATCTCCATATACTAAGTATATATGAAAGTTGGTAAGGGAATGTCTGCAATAAGAAGATGACTGCTAGATGTCTCACTAGAGTTCAGAGTAAGTCTGTGGTTTTCCGGGGAAATGTTTCCAAGGTCTAGAAGATACTTGGAGCTCATATATATCCTGTATCATGCATTGAACTTTTCTGTGGTATACGAAGTTAATGCCCTGGTAAAGCGACCTTATAGTTATGACTTACAAGAAGAATCAGAAACTCCATATTTACTCAGTTTGCAAAGTAGTGCTGGGAATTTCGCACAGTTTGATTTGAGCTATGGGCTCTCAGAAACTGTAAGATGAAAAGGAAAAAATGGTATACCCCATGAGGACTTAGAACTCTTTGAGATATGTTATTCATGTGTAAATCAATATCATAATCTTTATGTCCCACTTCACATTTGTATTCCGAAATTCTCTGACATCCTGGATTTGAGGAGAAATTGGAGTGACATTTGCAATGCTTTGCTTTATAGATGGGTGCCTGCAAAGAGGGCATTAAGAGATGTGCATATGTATCACACATTTCAAAGGACTTGACTTATTGGTCAATAAGCTTTCTTATAATTAAATCATATTTTAGCTTATGTTTTGCAATGCATTTGTAAGTATTGAGATGAATATTCAAAGTATACTCTGAATTTTGAAAAAGATTGGAATGATTCTATATGATTAATGTGCACTTGAAGTCTTCATGTTGCTTCAAATAACAAAATAAATGAAACATGCTGTATCATTAAAATTTTAAATGCTAAGGCCAAATCTGCATTTCAAGTTGATTCTTGCAGTGTTGCAGGTTCTAGATTACAGTGATAAAATATCTCTTTTGAGCAATGATATTGTTAACTTAAGAGTTATTAGAAAACATTGCTGAGGCTATTAATATCTAATTATACTAAACTGATTTGTAATTAACTCTACAGGAGCATGAGAATAATGCTTTCAGAATTAATTAGCACAAAATTAAACAGAAGACTTTTTTCTGTTTGTTTTGTTTAAGAGATCAATTTATTTTTGAGAATTTTGTTATTTTTATGTACTGAGGTGTCACAGAAATGCACCTGAAATCTTCCATGTTCCTACGGGAGAATTATTTTCTTTTTGTTCTTTTAGTCTACCCATTTTGCTTGTATTCCAATTTGGAACCAAACAAGTGTTGTGATTGTGAGACGGGATTTATTCTTCACCTTAATTAAAGATTCTCCTAGCCCCTCAATAAATGTCCCTTAATTTGTCCTATGTAAGATAATGACCATTTAGGACCTTGGCAAGCCTAAAGGATATTTGCAGCTATTCTTCTGGGCTGCTTAACTTGATACAAATGCAGCTAGGCATGACCTCATTTACCTCTTGTGAAAATAGATAATAGTGGCAAGATGTCAGATCTTTATTTAGCTATTTTTATGCCAAGTTTTACTTTTTTTTTTTTCACTCTCTTCAGTACTGACCTTCAGGATACACTGCAAAGCCTTATGTGTTTGCCAGGTTTTTTCATAAAAGTTGAAGAGGGAACATTTAAGAAAGGAGTAGGAAGAACCTCCATTCTTGTGCATTAAGGAAGGGCTTAATTGGTATTGTCTCAGTTCCTTAATGGCAGCTGAAGAGATCACACTACACTGGAGAGGATAGTTAAGAGCTACTTGAAGACACCTCTGGGCTTTTAAGTCTGATATTAGCTCCTATAATTTATTTCAAGCCCTTGTAGTTTCAGAGGATGAGCAGAGTGCACAGATGTGCTGATCCTTCCAGGGCCACCGATATGCTCGCTTTAGGGCTGCTTAACTCTAGCTATATAATGGAGAGTAGTCATACATCTCAAGAGTTTTGCCATAAGATCAATTTACATACATTCATTTTGTAAAATATTTTTTAAGGTGTATTGTTCATTAATTCTTTTCAAGACAATGTTTCCTATAATGATTATTTATCTGAATTACTATAGTGCATGAAAGCCTAATCTTTATGAGACCTCAGTATAGTAAGTTACTGTATGTGCTGTAGAGAGAGATAGGTGCAGTCTTTGCATGAAATATTTCGCTCTTGAAGAAATGAGAATTACTACATTTATTTATATTTAAATGTGAAAAATACACTTTTTTGCTGAGCATAAATCCTATTTATGTCCTTTGCTATTTGGCAGCAGGCCTTTTGTTCCCACAGGCCCATTCTCTATCTGAGGAACACACATGATGTATTTTCCTAGTTTGCTTTCTTGTATAGGAAACAAAGTACAAAGAGAGAGAAGACCATGGAAACATTTATAAACATCTGATAGGAGAGTGTGAAGAGGATGGAGCCAGTAACAAGAAAGGAGGCAATGGACACACACTGAAACAGGAAATTTCACTAGAACACAAGAAAACATGTCTTCACTGTGATGGTAGTTGAATACTGCAACAAGAGAAGCTGTGGCATCTCCATCCTAGGACATGATCAGGATGTGACTAGACATAGTCCTGGGCAAGCCGCTTTAGCTGACCCTAAGCAGGGGATTTGGACCAGGTGATGTCCAGAGGCCCCTTTTAATCCCAACTGCTCTATGTGAATCTATGAAACAGATGTGTCTGTGTGTTTCGGGGGAGTGGTTTTGTTTGCTTGCTTTCAGACTCTGCAATGAGATATAGCTGCTTCAGACTACTATTAGCTCTTCCTGTATTTATCCCTGAAAGACTTCGTGATTTTTAAGCTAGCACCTCCCTAGTCCAAGGCTGTGCCGATCACTTGCATGTTTAGAAAAGACAAACATTATATCTAGTTTTAATGAAAATTGTTTTGAAAGGCAAAAGCTCAGAAAAGCAGGTAATGAAAATACTGCCTTGTATTTTCATGACCTTTGGAAGGTGGTTGCTGCTTGTTATGTTTAGCTCTTTTTACGGGGAGTTTCAACCTTAGTGCTAATGAGTAACTGACCTCTAATATACAACTGATTTTCCGTTCTTCTTATGGATGTTTTATTTCCCAAGTTGATTATACCCAAATTAGGAAATTGTAGAGCTGTCTGGAACAGGATGGTGCTAAAACATTATTTATTTTTGGCCTCTTCTAGCTTTTTAGTATGACTTGAATCACATAGTCCAAAGAATATATAAAGGGAAGGATAATAATACTTCCCTTTCATAGATGTTTTGGGGTTAATTAATGTTCTAAAGTATATTGAAGATGAACTTTCTGTAGTAACATGTTGCAAAGAGTTTTTTTATAATAGAACTTCATTCCTTTTACAAACTATAGCACTGAATTTCCTAGCTACTACAATTCAAATGGGCTAATATATGACATTTGTAATACATCCAAAACTAAAGTATTTAGATGTCAGATGAAGCATTTGAAAATAATAATTGCTTTCCATAATTGAATGGTCATTTATTCCTCCATTAGTAGCATTATTACTTATGCAGTATTGCATCATATGTGATATTAATGGTCTTGGGAGTGAGGCAGAGATAGATATATGCATGTATGAATAGGCATATTTTTTCCCGTACATACACTTGTATGTATATGAATTGTTCTTCATATATGTGTATGAGGGTAGCAAGGAGGAGGCGACAGAGTAAAATGTATTGAATGTTTGATATATTCAGAATAAGTCTGTCTTTCTCCTAAGAAACCTCTGTCTTGCTGCTCATACTACAGCACCTAGAGAGAACAAATTTACTATAGGTTATTTAAAAAAAGAGAGAAAAAAAAAAGGAGAGAATAACAATTAAATGGTTGATTAGTACTTTATAAGTAAATCTAGAATTTGATATACACTGATTATACATTTTGCCATTGGGTATGTACTAGAAGTTTCCTTTCTTCATCATACTGTCACTTAATATTCCAGTAGTTTAGCATGGGTCCAACTCTTGGCATTTTGAGACAAACATGTATTTGCATGATAGAAGTGAGGGCTATGGTACTGACAGGCTACTGCTATTTGAAGACCAAGAAATAGTATGAGAATCTTGATGAACATTTTTTTACAGAAAATAGATGGTCAAGCTTTGTACTAGTTTACGAAAATATTTTCCTTTGACTCTCATCCTCTCAGAAGAGGGTGTATGATTGACTTACAGTAGCACAACTTGATGATTGACTTGAATGTGGGCAGAGAAATCTGACTGTGAGGAAATCCTGTAGTTCTTTACCTTAAGGAAATATTGTGCACATAGATCTGTTACTTGTTCAAGCCCTAAAATCATTACAATAAATTCACAAATTGATCAGTTCAGCCTAACCATAATTTACTTCTTTTTGAATTGTCTCACATAGAATTAGCATAGCTTCCAGAATACTAAGTAGTAGATAGAAGACTGATTGTTCATTTAACATATGGTATTAGTAAAATGACACTTTTCATAAGACTACAAGTTAGGAAGTTTTTAATATTTATATATATGTGTGTGTATAAAAGATTTATAAATCTTTTTGTGTGTGTGTGTAAAAGTTTATACATATTACCTCTTTTACCAAGGAACTCTGTAACTGTTTGTGATGCCAGCTGCAATATAGTAATACCTGAGTGAAGTTTAACCATATTGAGCTCTGAAGGTTGTGTCATTTCTCTTGAGGGCATAGTAATTCAGGATAAGTCCCAAGCTTCTTGGTTAGACTGCTTTTGGTGCTCATCTTATCACATTGAAAGCCACTTCAAAGATAAACATATTTTGTACAAAGTGGTGCTGGCATGCAGTATGTTTAGCCACTAATTATTTTTTCTAATTATATGCTCTTCGGTGAAATCTGTGGTTTGATGAGATGAGAGCAAGCTGCTCTGTATGACTTTTCTCAAAAGGTGAGCTATTTACTTTTTTTCTGGACTAGATTCATCATTTTTTCTTGTCAAGATTTGTTACATCTTTTACTTACCTCTTCCAAGATGACTGTTGTGCTCTTTTAGGAAGCCTCTGTCCTCTCTTCTCCACCTAATTTGGGGTGATTTGAGACCTGCAATGAATAATAAGTTGTAGGATAGCGCTCCATATGGTGGTCTATTTCCCTGTTAAAACATTATTGCATTGTTGCATAACTGAATCAGTGAACTGAATTCTTTTTGTCCGGTTGGTTTCTCTGAGCAAATGTTAATTGGAAAAATATCTTTTACTCTTCTTAAATACCCTGGTAGTTTTCATACACTGAAAAGTGGATTATGGTAAGAACTTGGAAGTAAAGTCAGAATTAAATTCTAACTATCTTTTTGAGGTTTCAGGAATAAAACTATTTAGAAAATTATGGAAATTTTTTATTGTAGCACTAGCTGTGGAATTTGACAATTAAAATTCTCCTCATCTTTCAGTAGCCATTCTAATGTGTTAGCTGTAATTAAGCTATAATTCATGGAAAGAAGAATCAGATATCTGAGTGAAATGTGATCAAATACCACCCATTAAATGAAAGAAAGGAAGGTTGGCAAGATTTTTGAAATATGCATAAGTCACTTCTTTTTTCAGTTGATATAAACTACATCTTAACACTGTGATAAAGATTTCCATTTGAAAAAAGAAAGTCCTATGATGTTTTACTTTCTCTATTCTCATCCTTTTATTGTGTATAGTTTTACCACTTTCATATGCTTTTGTATTGCTCTTTACTTTATATAGCTGTTTCTGCCCTTTCAGCTAGATCTTGAGTCTGTTCTTCCTTTAATCACATTGCCTCTTCCCATCTTGTGTTACTAGTACAACTCATGCTACACAGCAGTCTGTGTTGTTAAGTTTCTCAGTAGCACTGTTCCTCAATCCTTTTTTTTAAATTTTTTTTAAATCCAACAACCATCCTTCCAAAATACTATTTTTAACTAAGATTCAAGCCTTACTAGTAAGCCATGGGACAAAAGGTCAAGAAAAGGGCTGATAGAGTTTTACATTATTTTCTACAGTGTCAAGAGTAAGGGTTGCTGAGATTTTATAGTCTTCTTTAAAGCAGACCATTGCATCTAGCTGCTGGAAATAAGAAAGTTAAAACTGTGGTTTTCAGGGAAAGGAATGTGTGATGTTGTCTGCAGTATATTAGTGCATCGATATTTTTCTTCACAGGAGGTTGGAGCCACTCCTACAAAGGCTTATCTGATAATAGCTACTGTCAACTGCACACTGTCAATTTACGAGGATCCCTATCCGGTGTAAGGCAATTCCAAACATCAGATTCTTGAACACTTTCTTGTTTGTGTTACAATTTTGTGCTGCCAATATATGAATTTTCTGATTCTGGAATTTAAGAAGTGATAATGTGAGGGGAAAAAATGCCAGTAAATTGTGTGCTCTACAATGTTAAGGCAGGTCAGATTTATTGACAGTGTACTCAACAAAATCAGTAAGGTTACATCTCTGAGGAACTTGGTGTAATGTCTCTATTTTGTAAGCGCCACTTTGAACCTGTACTAGAATTTATGCTCTTCCATAATTTAAATATTTTCCTGAGATCTCTCACATATTTTTTTGTTTGAAATGTGTAGTTCAAGTGATTTTCCCTAAATTTTGAAATTGACGTCAGGCTGGACTGCCAGAGAGTTGTGAGGTTCTTTCACCATCCTAACCTTTCCTCACAGAGATGGCATGGTATCAGTATTTGCAGACTCCTCATGAAATATATAGTTTTAAAGCGTAACAGGAAATGTTTTCTCGTAAAGTCATTCTTCACAGGTGCCTACCCTTTTGAGGGAAGCAACTGGTTTAAGAGGAGCTTTTTTGGAAATATATATTTTTTTCTCTGAACGCATGCACACAAGTAAATGAAGTGGGCAAGGGACCATCCTCTAACTGGCTAATAAAGCATGGCTCAATCTGTTTAGCTGTGCTATCAACTGCTCCTCAAAACAGAGCTGTTGTACCCAAACTCACTACTGGAAATTTCCTGTAGCATAGGGTAACACCAAAACCTTGCTCTGGCATTCGCTAAAGAGTTGTATTTGAGTCAAGACAAGTCTGTACTAGCAATTTAAAAGCATGGATAATGATATTCCAAGGCTGGAGCCCTTGTTAGATTTAGGTGTTGTCTGTGTTGCATATGCAGCTTCCAGCAAGGACTGCTGCAAACAGCTATATTTTCCCTTTTTTTCAGCTTTTTTTGTTTTTTGTTTGTTTTTTTTTTGTACAAAGCTAATGAGGCAATGGTATGGAAATTATTCTTTTCAGAATTAGTTGTCTCATGCCTTTTTGCAGATAAATTAGTGGTATAGATGACATAAAAATTTGATCTTAAAAGTTATCCTAGTTCGTTCTAAATATATACATAATTGCTCAGACAGTACAAAGCAGTATTACAGCCTAAATGGTAATTTCTTGCATTACTTTATTGTGCAGGTTCTTCAGGTACAGATTACTAATCTGAAATTAGAGCACTGTTTGGCTAGTACACAAGATTGTCATTATCAAAATTAGTACTTTGCAGAGAACTATTCACACCATGATGATTGCTTTGCCTAGATAAAAACACATTTCTTAATTTTTTGACTGTGTGCCCAAGAACCAACAACTCTGCTTAATAGAACGATTTTCTTGATAAAATATACAGTCTAGGCAGATCTAGATTCTCCTTATCTTACTTTTTCTGAACACTGATGGCACTTTTCAAGATGGCTAGAGAGGCAGAGAACTCTGGTACATAGCTTAAACCTCTCTTCCTCAGAGTATATATTCTTCTAGATAAGCCAATACTGAAAATTCAAGAAAAGTGAAACTCATCAAGAGAAATACCTGTTACTCAATGGGAGGGTGAACTCCTTAGGTGTTTAGAAAATGTTAAGTCATAGATAAATGCAATGAGCCTCTCCAAGCCATCTGGTTCAGCCTCACACTCAAAGGAGGGCCAAGTTCAAAGGTATAAAAGTTGCTTAGGGTCTTACTCAGTCAAGTTTTAAAATTTTACAAGAATTGACATTCCACAATATTTTTAGACAGTCTTTTCCCAGGCTTCACCACTTATTGTACTTTTTTCCCCCTTTTATCCAGTCAGAATTATCCTTTTAGCTAATGACCATTGCTTCTGTCTTTTCATCTTGCATTTCTGAAATCCATCTCTATCTCCTCAATAACATCCTCTTAAGGAGGAAAAATCTGTCATAGATTATAGTTTACTCCTGATTAGATCTGCCCTGATTTTCCCTGATTAGATTAGCTAAAAGAAAAATGAGAAGGGGCTGGATTTTTTTTTCCAGATAATACATTGCAAAGAAAATGAAAATGTCAGAGCAGCCAATATATCACAGAAATCCTTAGGATATACCTCACAAAAATCAGATATGAAATAATAATAATTACAGAGGGCTAAAATCATCATCAACATAAATAAAATAGGAATTTAAGGAGTGTATTAAAGCAGGAAATAAACTTGGTCACTCCAGTCACAGATGGAGTGACCAATGGACCACAGATGGATTATTACAGATTGTAACAGGTTTAACTTGCAGTGAAGAATAATTTATAATTTTACCAAATGTGAAAAACTTAAATAATAGAGAAACAAATGCCACTTGATTGTCTTAAGCTTTCCAAATCAAAGATGATATGAATCTACAGACCACCCAGTTTAAATCAATTATTAGATTGTATCTTTTGTATATATTGGCTCTTTCTCTTCTATTCGTGAGTCTATTCATAAAATCAGTTTATAAAAGCTGAAACATGTATTAACCCTGTTTCCTCCTCTTTCTTTTTACCTAAAAGCTTTCAGCATTTTTTCTTCACCTATGTTTTTGATATTCAGCCTAAATATCATTTTAACAGCATTTTAGTTTCTCCTTTTTGGATCTGGCCTTCCATCTGGCTGTTAGATTCATGGATTATCCAGCTACTACGGTGCATCAATGTTTGTGCACCAAAGCAAAAAGAATATATCCCAAAAGATCCTTCCATAGATGGATTAGCAGAAAGAGATATTCAAGTGTCAAAAAATCCTGCCTAATATTGTCATCATATTTTCTTCCTCCTGAAATAATCAAAATTTTAATGGGAAAAATCAATATATGTTGTGATAAACCCCACATATTTTATCACTTTGGTATGTCAGTGACATTCATACTGATGTATTAAAAATTTATAAAAGAACACTTATTTCTTGAAGTTTATTGTGAAATTTTTCTCTCCCTTTCCAGTGTTTGTTAAAAGAAAGAGCAAGAGAATATGAAAAATTCCTATTTTCTTTTTTTCTTTTCTTCTTTAATAGGCAGTAAATATCCAATAGTGATAGTGTAGAAAAGTTATATTTTTAGAAAGCATTAGACTTTACCTTTCAGACCCAGCCAGTATGACTCATGGTGGCAATTTATGTATAAAACAGCTAAAGAAAAACATATGGAAAAGAATATGCATATTTTTAAAAGGATCGTTTTCAGATGCAACTATATTACAATGAACTGTTCAGCTGGGAACAGTTCACAACTGAACTTGTGATAAACAGCATTTAGCAAAATTGTCTAAGGCATAAGACTGTAATTGAATATAACTTTTCTTGCTTTATTCTCTATAAATTCCTATGTCATTTTCATCTACTCTATTATTAGCATCTTCCAGGCTTTCTGAAGCCTGGTGTTTCTATTCAATATTCACTGACAACAGTAACTTTTTTTTATTTATATTTACATATATATGCCCACATCTCCAATATATTTAATTGTTATGCTCTTTCACATTTGATGGTGTTGTTAGAAAACAAGATCAAAAAGGCAAAGAATATTTTTCTTCCTGGTTAGGGCATGAAGTGGTGAGTGTGTCTGTGATGCCCTTTGCTTTCTGTGGGAAGTGCCAGCAGAATCTTAGGTTGAGCTCTCAAAAAGGCTTTGCTTTGGGTTTCATGATGTTTGTCAAGCTGTTTTATGATGAAATTTAACTAGGGTTTGATGAAATGGCATCATTATTTTGAAAAAAAGAATTTCTGCATGAGATGATAGACCATAAATGAAAGTTGAAACAAAAATTTCTTGGGAGTAGTGCAGTCTGCTGTCCTTTACTAGACTAGACTATGGAAGTTCCATTATTGTTTTTTGAAGTATAGTTAAAAAACAATTTCCTTGATGAAAGTTAAGAGTACAATAAGCCCCAAGAAGTACACTGTAGAAATAGATATATTGAAAAGCACTTAAGTTCTAACCTTCTAAAAGAATAGTGACAAATGATGTTTTTATTTAAAATAAAAGACTTAATCATTTTATAAATATGATGTATTATCATAATTAGCATCAGTCTCTGCTGACAAATATTATTTTTGACGTTTGCAGACTTAGTCTAGTTCCAGCATGTAAATAAAAGACTATGTCCTTTGCTGTTTTTGGAAGAACAAAATTAAAGGAAAAACATGATAAAAAGTGACTTGATAAATTAATTAACTTTGTTGAATGCACTTCCTGGCAAAACAATTATTTAACATCTGGTATTGCATCCAATTACAACCAGTATAATTCATAACAAGAGCAAAAAGTGTAAGGACCAGGTCTGACAGTGACTTCTGGAAATCTCACTCAAACTTAATTAGTGGATTGTGCAGCTTTTCTCTGCACAGTGAATCCTGGCATATGACCACATGCCAATTGGTAACTGCAGTTAACCACTGTAATTTCTGAAAGACTTAGTTCTTTAGTTTTTATATCCTCAGTGAAGTTTATTTTTATACAAGGCAAAGCAAGTGTTTCTGTTGTTAGGTTTGTCAGTTCTCATTTTTTAGCCCAGTCACACACTTGTTTGTAGTGGCATGGCAGGCTGTTAAAATGAAAAAAGAAAATACAAAGAGGTAACACAAAATTTTTAGTTCAGTTTCCTCTTCCCACTTAGCTAAAAAAGATAATAATGAGACTTGAAATTTCTGTACTTCTTTATAGAAGAAGCAATTGGGTGTCTTAACTGTAAATTGAACTACATCTATACATCCTTATCTTTCTTACATTGGCCTTCTCTTAACACAGGTAATTTCTGCTGGATGGATGCAGTCTGAGTTTTGCAAAGTTACAGCTGTTTGAACTTTCTTTTTCTTCTGCCTATTCCAACTTCTGCACTTGTATAAGCACAAAGGCAAACAGAAACTTGTACCATATTATTTTTGCAATTCCATTAATAGCAATAATACAATTACCGTATTAGGTTTTTACAGGAGAAAAACATGAAAAAAAAGAAAAAAAAGTGCATCTCAATGGGAAAAGATATATACCTACCTACCTACCTACATACATACATACATACATACATAAAGGGGTGGGTGGGTGGATTGATGGATGGATGGATGATAAATAGGCAATTGAATTTGGACTCAGTTAAATCTTAGCCAAGAATTCCTTGTAATACTGCTTAACAGACTGTACAAAAGAAAAGAAGTGTCCTTCTCTTCCCTCATGGCAAAAACTTTATCACAATGGGCAAGACTCTTCACAGTGGTAAATTGCAACTTCAGTTCTCATTTTCTTTACATTTCACATGATGCATTACACACAGATAAGATTTGTCAGCTTTATGTAGAATATGCTGTCTCTCAAATATACAGAGAGCTCAATGGACAGTATAAATTAAAAATGAACCCCAAGACCACATTCATGTATTTCCCAATCTCTTGCCTGTATCTAAAGAAAAAAAACAGAAAAGTGTAATTGAACAAACGTTACTTTGAAGAATCACTTCTCAAAAATAATCCATTTTTAATTGATATCATTTTACCCATGAAGAGTAGTACAGCTCCAGCACAGCTGTGGATGAGGAAAAGGAAGTTTGGGGCAAGACATAAGCAGAAATATGTTAGGCCAGATTGACTGTCAGCTCTAGTATTTCTTTAAATTAGATTCCTAGAGATGTGCAACATTTCAGACATATTCTGTAAGATTCCTGGGCTTCCTCTGACCTCTTGGAAAAGTTATTGACTCTTCCAAACAGAGCAGGTCACAGAATCGCATAATATTCAAGGTTGGAAGGGACCTCTAAAGATGATCTGGTCCAAACTTCCCGCTCCAGCAGGCACACCTAAAGCATGTGGCACAGGGTTCCAGGCGGGTTTGGAAGACCTCCAGAGAAGGAGACTCCACAACCACCCTGGGCAGCCTGTTCCACTGCTCTATCACCCTCACAGGAAAGAAGTTCTTCTTCACCTGGAGATGGAACTTCCTGTGTTGCAGCTTACGCCCATTTCCCCTTGTCCTATCGCTGGCCACCAATGAGAAGGGCTTATCCCCTGCATTCTCCCTTAATGAACTTATACATGTTACTCATGTCCCCTTTCAGCCTTCTCCAGAGAAAACAGGCCCAAATCACTCAGTCTCTCTTTGTATGAGATATGTTCCATTTCTTTAATCATCTTAGTTGTTCTCCGCTGGACCCTCCCTAGAAGCATCCCTCTTATACTGGGGAGCCCAAAACTGCACACAGGACTGTCCAGCTGAATAAGGAACAGAGCTTTCTGTCAATCTTTAAATGTCTGAGGACAGAAATGAAAGTGAGTTCTTTCTGGAACCCAGATACAGCAGGGAGAAAGGAGAAAGGAGCTCCTCTCTCTTTTTTTTTTTTTTGATCCCCCCTCCTTCTCAGGTGTGTTGCCATGTAAGAATGTCTAGAATTAAAATGAAAATGCAGATGAGGAATCTCTCCTGTCAAACCGAATGACATAAGAGTGCCAGAGACTTCAGTCAGCCACTTCTAAGCCACATCTTAGACCTAGGAGATGGATTTTGCCATGTATGAGCTAGCACTGAAATATCCTTCAAATGACTCGCTGCTTAGCGCGCATGCAGAGTCAATCCTATTGGAAAAAAAGACAGTCAGGAACACACATATGGTCTTTCTCAGTTTCTCAGAGCTTTCTTCTCAGGACAATGTCACTGCAGGCATTTCTGTTTATTGTTTCCCTTGTTTCTAACTGTTAGGAATGCCAGATAAACACAATTACTGACAGAATGTAACATTTATTCAAAAGTAAAATTGAATTACCATTACCATCCCCTCATGATGTGTATTTGAAAGGATTAGAAGGCTGTGTATTCCAGATCATTGCCATTATAACAGGTATTCCAATATTCTTTGTTCTTTTATCTCTTCCTGCAGATTCCTCTTCCAAACATAGCAGAAAGCTTTCATTCATTGACTGGCCAGTGTAGCTGTTCCTAAATACAATTATACTGCTTTTGCCATTAAGAGATGTTAAATTGTCCATACTTGGCAATCTAGTTGTAGGATGTGCCAAATGCACATCTCTCATGAAAACCAGCTGGCTACTGCTAAGTGCAGTCAGTATTCACCTGGTGAATCAGATGATGATCTCATCATGCTCTGAATGTTTGTCCAGAAAGGGCAGATAATAATTTTCTGATAGTGTACTCAGTTTATGTATTTTTTGGCCTCAATAACATTCCCTGTTCAAATTGCCTTTTGCAATTCATGTAACCTACATATGATGGTATTGACCTGTTACACTGTCAGTAGATGTTTGTATAAAGGATGTGAAGTTTTGAAGTGCAAGCTGATGTGCAGAATCTGTGTGAGCTGGCAAATATCTCCAGTAGCTATTTTATCTATGATTTCTGTAAGGAAACACATGTTTTATCAACATATTACCATCTACAAACACATCTGGAATTTACTGACATCTCTCGGAGAGCATGACAAGTGAGAGAAAATATTAAATCAGAAGAGTAAAAACAAACTCATGAATCTTTCTGCATCTTTGTGGAATCATATGTACGTTTTAAAAAATAAAAAAGTTAAAAATGGCATAAATTAAATGAAAGGTGAGAATGTGTGAGAATGATTGCCCATAGCACAAGTCTTTTTCTGTTTGCTGTCACTCACAATCTTTGGCAAAAGTAGGGAGAATTTCCAACCAGTATCCAGATGACTAATTGTCCTCCCATTTTTTTCATTTAATTTGGCACTATCACTGAGTCAAGCTGTACTAATGATATTACAAAACAGAAAACATGTAAAACTTAGTACTAAACTGGGAAGTTGGGTTTTGGCTCTGCTACTGTTATTTCGCATCAGTAATCTGCTGAAGCGTCATGACTTGTTCTGAAGTTTTGCTAACATAGGAAAACTTTGATTCCTGTCACTAGTTCAAGCCCTTGACACTCAGCTTAGCACAACCATGACAGATGTGAATTTTCTACTCTACAACTTCCAAAGTATTCAGATTTGTAGTTTTTGTTTTCAGTTTTGCTTATTTCTAATAGTTTACTAGCCTTTCCTTTGAAGTGGAACAAAGGCTAAGGTAGACTGTCAGCTACTATAACTAAGATCCATAACAAAGTAATGAGAGGTTCAAACTTCAAATGCAAGATCAAAGATCTCGTTCCAGATATGTCGTGATTCTGTGAAAGACTAAACTCTAGAAGAGGATATCAGGCCAGTCACCATCATAAATTTCTGATTCTCATTAGGATGTAAACAATAAAACTAACAGTGCTCTGAGAATCCTTTTATCTGTTTATGATTGCATGTCATCAAATTAAGGGGTTAAGAAGGTAAACTTTTCTAGTTGGGTTTGATTTATTCTTCTTTTCTGGAATTAATTTTTCATATCAAAAATTAGTGCTTTGTGGATCCGATCTACACCAAATGTAAATGTCTTGGAGCCTAGACAATGAGTTAAAAATGTCCCATAATTAGTTTTGTTTTATGAAAGTAATGTTTCAAATACTTAATTAGGTTACAGAAGTGCATTTGTTAAAATGTTAGATGCATTCTTGAAATGATAGGAGGGAAATCAATCTTCTACTGAAACAACATCTCAACTTGGAAAATAGTGAAAGGTGAAACTACATTTTTTGCATACTTTACACTTGAGTTCAAGTAGATGTCTGCTTGTATGATCAAGGCTAGTGAAATTGCCCTGAGCAGGAGTGAAGCTGTCCAAAACCAAAAATCTTTCAAGATCAAGACCTTATGTAGTAAAAAATCTTTTAATTATATATGCTGCATAATTTAACACATTTTGTATGTTTCAAGAAAGTATATATTAGCTAGAATCACTGCAAATTTGTATCAGTATGATTATTGTATTTTTATATGCATTTTGCATCAATATTGCATACCTAACTCAATATTTTGTTATAGAAGTGACCAAAACGTTTTTAAACTATGTAAAAACAGCACAATGCAGTGATTAAAAATATAAACTGATTATGTAGGTTCTTATCTCAAAAAAGTGATGCTTTGATTTAACTTCTACCTACAGAAAAGAACAAGAAAGAGAAAAAGAAGAAAAGAGAAAGAAAAAGAAAAGGAAAGAGAAAGAAGTTCGTAGAGAGAGGGCACATGGAAGAAAAATATGCTATTACTAAAGGTGGAGAAAAGGTTATGACGTCAGATAGCTGTACAGTTAGTTAGATGAATGTAAGACACACTTCAGGTCGGTAAGGTGAAAAGCGTACTAGAGATAAAAAGTCCGTAAATTCCTGAAGTTTATAATGGTTAAAATAGGGGGATTGATCCTACAAAGGGAAATGGTAATCTAAAGGGATTAAAAGCATATAAGGTGTACCCAAAATTTAATTCCCCTCTGTGGCCCTATTAAGTTTTTGTCTTTTTCTCTTACACATCACCAAACATTAAAATAAATTTCAACGGTTATTGCAAACTATGGAAATGACCTACATTTCATTTTTGCTGCATAAAATATTATATTAACAGCATTATTGAATAGAAAATGTTTATATTTAATTTAAGCATCGTGTGTACTCCTTGCAACAGAAGTGAAAAACAGTCCAGTATATTACAGAAGTAGATAAATTTGTTCAGGTAAAAAACACTCAGTATGTTCTCAGCATGATTTATTTGAATTTTAACTGATAGTTTTCAGTTCTTACATGCCTGCTAGACCTCATAAAAATTAGGTGTTCTTTTAAGATATCAGGCAGAGCTGAAGTGTTTGAATCTGGATTTACCTGAACAGGAAATTGCCTCCATTCATTTTGAAGTGCCATTTGTCATCTATTTTTCATCAAGGTCTGTTCATTTCTGTTGTGCTGATAAAATTCTTCTGGAAGAGCTAGTAGAGAAAAATAAATTAATGATGCTGAATTGGTACTTAAAATACTGCCTGTGGAATCAAAATATTTAGTCCGTATCATATGTATACCAGGGCTTTCTCATTCGTTCACCCACAGGTTTGATTTATATCCTTTCCTTAATCGCATAATCTTTTTGTATTTACTTATCAGTGTTTAAGATATAGTTCTAGAAAATCTTGAAATGATTTTTTTTGTGTAAATGAAAGTTTCTTAATTGAATTTATTGCATGTTTCACTCTGCTTTTTTGAAATGATATAACGATGTCTGCAGAAAATCTAAAAGCCCTAATTCATTCATATAGAAGGTATTTAAAGAACCTAGAAAAATGGCAATATTAATTTTATATTAATAGGAAGAAAAATTGTCCTTTCTTGAGCATATCCATAAACCTTGAACACTTAAGGCTGAGAGTCTATAGTTTAGGAGCATCCCTGGAATACTATCACCAGGAGCTACAACACTGACTTCTGTTTAGCACATTAAAGTTACTTCTGTAGATGGGCAACAACTATAGTCATTGTATTCATTGATTTTATTCACTCATATCGAGGTCATATGTCTCTGAAGTCATAGAGAGAAACTTTCCCAAAATTACTGTTGAAACCAAGGATTTATAATGCAGTAGATGCTTATTGAGAAAATTACCTCAATATGTTCAATACGTTTTTTGTGCTGCATTTTGAAATGAAAAGTAAACACTTCATATTTAGAGGGTTAAATCAGGGTTAAATATCTTAACCTGGAAAAGAAAAATCTCATCAAAATTCATTTTTCTTTTCAAAGCAGTCAAGATTGACTTTTACGTAAATGTATCACTTTTCATCTGCTGATAGCAGTTACATCTCCTGAATGTTATAATGCAGTACAGATGCAGGCAAGAGCATTCCTCATCGTTTACTACTCCGTCAATTGGAGACCATTTGAAACATCAGAGCCCAGGTTTCCGCTTTGTCTCCCCAGTAAAGGAAAAGGGCATCATTGAAATCTGTAGGGAATCAGAGAAGAAAATACTATAGATTTCTCTCTAACATTGTTGATGAACGTTAAATGTCCACTGAGAACCATAATCAAGCTCAGGAGGTGACAAAGCATTTGTGAGAGCTGTTTAACTCAAAAGTGAGGTGAAATGGAACCCTGTTGCGAAAAAAAATGGCTATTTGAGGATATGGATCTGACAAATGCCTGGTTCTTGAAAAAGGAAAGAGAGACTGGAAATTACTAAAGATCTTAAATAAATTAACTCCTTCCATCCAGTAGACTCTGTAATTGCTTTTCTTCTTTTTTTTTCTCCCTTCCAAATATCTTGCATTAGTTGTAAAGTTTTTTAACTCAGGTTTCAAGAAACTAGCCAGCACAATGAACCCGCCCTGAGAAGCACAACTGAATTTATCATCTTCACAAGTTTCTGGAAGATTTCCATCAGGCTACAATGTAATACTTTATCTTATCGTATTTTTTAGTTTGGATGGTTAAAGCCTTAACAGTTTTTTTTTATTAATTTTGCTTCCTTAAAGAATAGATTGGAATTCTGTATTTCTTTCTGACTTTACCATTTGTGGTTCATTTGCAGCCTACTAGGGCTGCCTCTTTTCAAATGACAGTGCCAGATGTTGATTTGCATCAAGTTTTTAGTGAAGAATTCATATAAGCTTTATACGACTGATTCATCTGCATATCAGCCTTATTAATAATTTATACATATAGCCTCACAGCAGTGAATAACCATGGCTATGATTTCTGTATAATTTATTCACATAGGCTCATCAATGACCTAGATAAGTGTATTGACACAGGTATAAAAAGCAGTGATGCCACTTGTGATGTGCTAATGTCAGGCTATAAAACCTCCTAGCTATTTGTTCAAAGCCTTTATAAACTAAAATCAGAGTAGCCTAACTTAAAAGGAAATGTGCAGCTGTATGAGACATGTCCATCACTGGGAATAAGGGAACTGAGGGCTTGATTTACGTGAGTTATTCAGAAAGGCAGAAATCAGCTGCAAAGTGTGTTTTAGAGGCTCCATTTTCTCCTTTCTTGTGTCCTTCAAGATAAATATGGGATGTTATTATTTTAGTGAAGTTCTTCTAGAGCAGTAAGAGGGAATTATCTTGCTTGCTAGACTGAAATTCCATCTTGAGACCATAGTTCAAGACTGCTGTTATCCTAGGCTTTCAACATTTATGTGCTGGGTATCAAATATCATGAAATTGGCTTGAACACGGTGCGTTTCTTTTGTTACTTTTTAAAATAATGCAGCTAGTATTCTGCCCCTGGGTTCTTAAATTTAGAGTATGAGTCTCATTTTCAAGCTTTCCTCTCTGTGACATCTAGAAACTTAATCCTTTCAATAATAGCAAGTTTCTTACATGCACACAAGTCTCCAGGAGCCATAACTTAAAAAAAACTTGTAAGTATTGTCATAATCATGACAAAATTAAAACAGCTTGCAGTGCTGCAAGGACGAGGCTCTGTGACCTGTCCAGATCATGAAAGGTTCATTTAACTCATGAACTGAGCTTATACAGACATATATTTCCATTCTGTAAAGCACAAGTCTGCCTTGTAAGTTTCACATGCAAAAAAAATTCTTTTTTTTTAAAAAAGAATATATATATATATTTAATTTCATGTAAGATATGTATTACTAAGTGTTGTTGAAACAAATGTTTCATAACATTTGGAAACTAAACAATTTGAGCTCTTTCTGGACTAGAGTTATTTAGATGACTTTATATAATATTTTTATTCCTCTTTCTCCCTGATGGCATCTGTGGCTGTTTTAGGGAAAAAGTATTTCACAGTATCTGGACTCCTGAGCTTCTTATATTTCAGAGTAGGATGTACTTGCCATTTCAGGTTTGCTTTCCTTTTCTCCTTTCCATGAGAGCTCGGGAAGCATGAGGATGGGTGATTAAGCGTGTCTTGTACTACCAATTAGATGGGAACTTCCATAATGAAAACAGTCCAGGTTTGAAAACATATTATGCATAACTTCTCATTTACACATACGACGTCTACAATAAGTAGTCTTCTATATTAGATTAGCAGTTTGAAGCTTGAAATATTCCCTCATAGTCAGTTACTCCAGAACTGGGAAGCTGTGACTAATTTATAATTCAAAATCTTAAGGACATCAGACTAAGGAAAAAACAACAAACAAACAACTGTATTGCACATGTAATAAACCTGTCACACAGCTCACAGGGAAAGTGTTATCCATGGAACCTTTCTAGTTTGCTCAAACCCACACAAAATTTAATAAGATGATAAGGTTTGATTTTTTCTACAGCATCTGCATTACTGTCCATGAACTAGCCAAGCTGGCAATTAGTTCTGTATTAAGACCCCTTTCCCCGCATCTTTAAGAATAATTAAGGTTGTTTTCTTGTTCAGGAAAGTTGTTAAACTGTTAGCTATCATTCACACATAGTTCAGACTGAAATTGTCTTCTGATACAATTCTAGCAAAATCTTTTTAATGAACTAACAGAACTAGCAGCTTTGGAATTGCATAAGGACTCTGCTTTTGAATTATATTAGTGCTACATTGCAATTAACATACTCTATAGCTTTTGATGAGTCACTTAACCCATTGCTTCAGCTTCCCTATCTAAAGACTAGGGTAATAACTTCACAAGGACCTTTAGATATCTGATTAATTAGCCAAAGATAAAGTATAAGCATGAATTTTCCTGTCCCCACCTCCAGCAGTGGAATAATTCTTTAGAGAAATAAAAACTGTATCATTCAAAATGAAGGGTAGATTCAGATTTATGAATGCTGACATGTTAGTAGTTGGTCAAGATGCTATGAATAACATTTCTATTTATGTGAAAAGTACTTAAAATTTTAATAAAGGGCTTTTGGCCTTTTTTTTTTTCCTTTTATCATGGCTTCATTTTCCTTAACACACACATTTCACACAATAATGCAAGTTGCTGGTCTATCAATATATTGTTAAAAATGAATCTGCCCAAAAAGCTATGCAGACATTTCTTTACATCATACCCATACATCATATCCACTGTTTTGATAAGCCATAAGGAGAGAACTTAGATAAAAACAATTTTGTACTGCATTTGTATTTGGATTATACATACAACTCTTCTTCATATAGGGTCTTATCTTCAGTGAGGTCTTGTATTTTTCTGTCTTCTCTAATGTCTTGACTGAAATTAAGAAAATAACATGTAATAAAAACTGCACACCTTTTAGTTTTCTTCTTTCCTTTCTCTTTATTCAGTATCCTGTTCAGTTAATTCTGTGTGTTAATACCTTTATCTTTCAATGGTAGCACTGTAAATGTACTTTTCCTATACAATTGTGCAGTCCAAATCAGGGAGGTATTTCACTGCCAGCTTAAATGTTGGTATTTTTAAACTGGGTCCACCACTTTTAATTTTGACACTTCTGAAAGAGACGTAGCACTAGAATGGTAAATCAACATTGAAGACATATCAGTTGTTATTCTTAAAAATAAGCATGTCTTATTTGTGTACCATGCGCAATATTCATATATTCATATGACATAAAATAATCTAAGTTTGTTTTCAGAAATACATTTCTATAACTAAATTATCCTCTTTTCTTTCTTGAAGAAAAGCTGTTAAGAAAAGATGGCAAAAAAGCTGGAAATAGTGTGTAATGTCATTAGGGAGGAAATGCAAAGTGATATTTGGATTATGCAGGAAAAAAGTATACATTTAAAGTACATTATGTAAATTGAGGAAATCAGTATTAACTTTCAGATTCTCTGTGTGGATTGTTTCATACATTTAAATTTAATTTAAGGTAATGTCTAAAGAGAGAAAAAATATTAATTTATCTTATGGTTGCCAAAAGAATCACACAATAGCTATCAGAAATTCCATTTCACTGGAGTTAAATAAAGTACTTAGGCTTTCCTTATACTGAGTGGTATGGATTTTCTCCTAATAAAATTTGAAATGTAGATAAAATGTACTTTTCTAGGACCAATGCCAAAAAATCAACTGTGACATCTTTCTAAAGTACCCTGCTCAGCCCATAGTGCTGTCTGTGCATATTACAGCAGTAGGAAAGACCCACACATTCCTCTTCTAAGAGTTTTGTTGCCTGCAGCATTGCACATTGGAACAATATGAGCTGTCAAAGACTAGATAACCAATTTGCTTGTAAAATGAATGAATGTTTTTCTCATCTGACATTAATTTTGCTAGCATTGTGTCTCAAGTGGAAAATGTTGGCTTTGAAAGAGGAACAACAGTTACTTCTTTAGGCTCAACAGGCTGCAGTGCCAGGGATGAGGAGCCATGTTCCCAGTGTGACTGGAATACCAAGTGACAAGTGTGGTGGAGTGTTTCACACACACTATTCAGTCCTGTGTGGGAAAGAATGAGCAAACTCATCAAGATTGGAGTTTGTGGTGCATTAATGAAACGTAATGATGAAGGAATTCATATTTCCATATATTTGCATGCAGCTTCAGGGAGCCTAGGACGTACTCACTAGACTGTCACTAATATTTATGGTAGATTCCCAGTTTGCATGAAGATGCTTTCTTAATCACGAGTGAGGAGCTCCTGCTACCTCCTGGAATGCTGCAGCTAGGGTAGCCTGTAATGGCTTTGCTTTTTGTTGCCTGTTTTCCTATGAATACCACAGCAGCAGTGACCGAGGGGCAATTTTTCTCCCCTGCATGTATCACTGTTGGCAAGATCTTTGTTTATGACTGGAAATGTGCATATGAATTTTCAGTCATTAGTTGCTTTTATCTGTGCAGATGTTCTACATTGTTTCCAGTTTAGACTTAAAATCTTGTTGCTGTCTTTTCTGCAGAGGTTGGCTTTTTCAATACCAAATGGTATTGCAGCTTGTAGTATCACATCATTATTATGAATGGTATATGAATGGTACTGGCAATATTTCTCGGACTACCTAGCAATGGGAAAAAAAAGTCAGTATTTCAGAAGTTGGGCAAATTTGTAAGTAGGAGGCTTCCTGTTGCGAAATGGAAGTGATAAAGGCCTACAAATCTTATACATGCAATACCATCTATTTTTATACATGTACCATCATCTATGTAGCTAATGGATAGTAGACTTTTTAGTTGAATAACCCACTCATACGGAGCACTTTCTCCAAAAAATGCCTTTCTTCCAACTGTGCTGCTGCTAAGGGCCTCATGCACTATCAAGGCAGACAAAAACATCATTGAGGATGGCATCTGAGCAGCTCCTGAGGGAACTTTTATGACCTGATTTAGGTGGGCCTAAAGGCGGAGGATGTGAGTAAGAGCACAAAAGGAAAAGGAAAAGGAAAAAACATCTTGCAATCTTCTAAACATTCTTATCTTAGGATATTGCATAAAACTATAGTATTAACATTCCTACATAAAACTTGTGGCAAAGTTCAAGAAAATCTTTAGTGATTTTTTAAAACTGCAAAATATGGTTTAGTTTCACAGAGCAGTTTCTTCAAAGTATTTTAAAGCATCATATAATTGCAAATTCTATAAAAGTAATTTTAGACAAAGTGGTAATTAAATTGAAACAGGTTCAGTTTGACTTATATAAGAGTAAGCTACAGCCTTGATTTATTTTTTCCTAATAAATAGTTAATTTGAAAAGTGTATAGTTGATAGTCACCTGTACATTACAGATGATTCATAGAAAAGTTCTAAAAGAAAAATAGATGTATTCAAATGAAGGATCTGATGTTTTCTTTCTTATTCAACAGCTTAGAGGTTAGAAAATTTGCTCCTTTCTTGGTAATGATTTTGCACATTTGGTTCAACAGAATTACAGTGTGCAAGAAGCTGTGTAATACAGTGAATGTTATTACAGTCTAATAGGTTTTAAGTGAAGCAGTGACATATATATCTATGTAAACATAATAATATATAGCAGATGTCAGTTGTCTATGTGCTAGAATTTAGATTTACAGTTAAGCCCTCCAGCAAGTTTTTTGATGATGTGTGGTTTGATATTCTCAACACAAAAATGAATCACAAGATGAATCAGGCCCATAAAAGTGCCTGTTTCTCTCCACTGATTATAAAATGAGACTAGTCATCTAGCTCATTTACAGATATCTACATTATACAGATATACCATGTCTCGTTCAGTGAGCCTTAGCCTTGTGTCAGGATGAAAATATAATATGTTCTATTGTTCCGTCTAAAGTTTTGACATGCTCAGTTTGCTGACCAGACATTTTTCCATCACTGGGATGTTTGTCTCATTGAATTATTTCAATCATTAAAAAAGTCTTAAAACTGAAGAATTCAAATCCCTGAGTTTAAGCAGTCTTGATGCTTGCTTTCATGCCTCTATCACTTTTCTTCCTTGATTTGTTTTTTATCCCTATTCCTTCTTGTTTTCTGGGAACCTTCAGGCACACTAATTAACTTGATTTTTTTTTAAATGAAGCAAAGTAAAAAAGATGAAGTATGCAGCAGTGAAGTCAAGCTCTATATTTCTTAAAAATGGAAACAACTGCCTACTTTATTAAAGTGGAATTTCACTTTACGACATAGAACTGCTTAGCAGCTTATATGCTCTAGTATTTGCAACAACAGCATATTGTCATTTGAAGTATGGAGCCAAGCAAGTTATTGTTAACTCTTCAAAATGGCATATTCTAAGATTTACTTATAAATTTGGAACTTTTTATCTTTATTTTTGATTTATACCATAGCAACTAATGTCAAGAAAGAAATAAGTGACCTTCTTAGTTCTTGAAGGCATGAGTTTTTTCTAGTGTGCCTAAGCATCAAAGCAAGATACGAGATTGACAGCACTGGAAATAGGAGACTTGTATTTATCCATACAACAGAGTATTCACTGACGTGCAAACAAGGATAAAATTGCACTGATAATGCATTTAAGATCTGCCTTTGAAAGATTATTATGTAAGAGAAAATAATTATATTTGTCAATTGAAACATTAGACAATTTATGAGAGTAGTTGCTTAAGTGTGGTTTGTACTGACCTGATTATCAAATATTTTCAGTTGGTAATGTGACCTGTTCAGAAATAAACTTAAGTAATTTGCTTAAATTCAGGCATATGTTTAAATCTTAACTTCTTTTACAGGAGGTAAACATATTTTAGTACAGTAGGGTTTTCTCAATATTGTTCTCAGGCAGCCATGAACCTGCGATGGAGAATGGGAATGGTGCCTTATCACCTATTCCTTTAGTTCAGCATTCACCATTGAAGAACACAGTCTGTGCTGTTATCTCCAACATGAGCTGTGTGAGCATTACGGTGGAGAAGAAACATGCAAAATGTGAAAAGATGCAAGTCCTTTTCATAACTTTTAACCTATTTTTCAATTATGACTTGCAGTACTGTATCAGTCCTTGAAACTGAGGTCTTTTACCTTTGCAAATGCCATGCTCTTCCAGTACAGGAACCTGTTATGATCAGACTCAGAGTAACATTTTTTTCTTTTAAGATTATTGAAGCAATATCTTTTAAAAATCTGAAACTATGTTTTGTGAACAAAGTTGAACTTGTATGGTTTTACCATTGTCTCGAATGCTCTTGTTGTTATAAGTTGGTTTGTGATACATGGGTGCCTCAGTTCCCTCATCTACTTAATACTTATATTTTGATGCTTTGCAAAGTATTTTATTTAAGCCACTATTTAAGAGAGTCATGATCACATTTGTACTTTCTCTGGCCTCACAGGTTTCACTATTCTATACAAAATGGAATAGCCTCAGGCAGTTAAGAAATACCTTTTTTTTTCTAGCTAGTGCCTAAGATCCTTTTATCAGTGATGCAGGTTCCAAGTCCCTCAAAGACAGGACAAATCACTTTTGTATACTCTGACTACCTGCATAAACCACTAAAATGACTCCTGTCATATTCAACTTTATTAGATGAACAGAACCCCAAAGGTTTGCTGTGCCTGCAAAGATTGAGTCCTTTCTGCAGACATTGCAGAGAAATATCTAATTTGTGAAGCCTGAGAGGGCATTGTCTAAGATCAGTTTTACTCATTAGCAAGTCCCAAAGCAGAACTTTAGGTACCATGAGAGCTTTAATTTTGGAAACCTAGAGTTCTGCAGACTTTAGATGCGAGTAGGCAGCAGCAAAGTAGATATTTAAAGACTCTGTGTTTTATATTTTGTTTCCTAAATCCTAATTATGTCCTATTTTAGACGCCTTTACCCTTTGACAATGTCATCTATAAAACACAGATCTCAAAGGTATAGCTCTGCAAGAATGTTAGTGTCTTATTGGGTTCAATAGAAATTTGGTATCTACACATCTCTGAGTATCATTAGCATCCTGAGCTTTAGGATGCTAAATCTCATCGAAAAGCAGTGAGACCTAGATTCCTACGTACCTCTATGTCTCATAAAAAGAGACTTAAACTGTGAGAAATTTGGAGCAATTTTATGTTTTTAGGTATCCTACTGCTTAGCAGAATCAAATCATTAGCACTGAATTAGATGCCCAGTGTCTCCATACAATGCTTCACAGGAGCTAGGCATCCGAGGGAAAAGTACATCTATATTATGTTTTGTTCGCTACAGAGATTTCTCATGTAGAAATACCAAGCTTGGATATTGAAATAGTCCACGGTACTGCACATTGTGCGGGCTAATGTACCTATAGGCTCCCTGCAGTAGCAAACTAGCTCATTTAAAGTGATCTTCAATGTCTTCACACAGCACTGTCAGACTCTGCAGTCAGGAATCTGAAAGAGCCTGAAAGCAGGACTTATGGAAAACAACAAGGTTCAAGTAAGGTCCTGAGTAAGCTACTCTACAGAAAACACTATGAAGGGAAGCAGGGCTAAGCTCTGCCCCTTGAAGGTCAGATGATGGCATGTAGCTTGCTTGGGGTTATTAGAATTACATGTGGAAGCCAAGCCAGAGACTTCGTGAGAAAATCAGTTCCTACCCGTTATTTCCAGTGGTGAAAGATTTCAGTTTGCAAATCCTTCATTGGCCTGATTTCAAACAGAGATTTGCAGCCACCAGACGGCCAGACTGTTCGGGTCCGTGGGGGTTGTCTTTTCCCAGTCTCTCTCATTTTACTGCTGTTTCTTTTTGCGCAATTAACTATTCACTGAAGCAAAACTTTGATTCTGATTCTCATTCCTCCCAGCTGTGACGTTTACCAACTGGATTATAGAGTCAGGCAGGAGCAGTATATTACAGTTTCTCTAAGCGGGGAAGCTTTTTAAGAGGTTATCATGGCTCACCTTTTTTAGCCATGAATTCTCACCCCTGTGCCACAGTTCACTCCCCTCTCAGCTGTATCTCTGCAGCTCTTGCATAGCCATGCTGTAAACAGGAGCAGTGTAACATGCCAAAATCTCCAATAACTAATTCCAGTAATTTTAACGCAGATGCACTTTGCAATGCAATCCCAGAAAAAGAGGGTGGGAAACTATAAATGATGAGAAGGATTCACTGATTGTCCAGGTGCAGTGGGGCAGAAGCCACTTACACTTGCTTGTTCTTGAGACTTTTAACGTAGAACTAAGCCAAGAGCTTGTCTGCCCCTTCCTTTTTGACGTGATTAATATCCACAAACTAAGCTGTAACATTTCAACAGCATCACTTCAGCCAGAATGGTGCAAGGTGTTTGTATAGACCTATCCTGAAAAATTTAAAGGATTTTTCACTTAAACTCCTTCTTTAGAACTGGTGTCTATATTCCAAAATCACTGCTATAGGCAGTCTTGGCAAACAGTGAATATGGAAAATGGATTTACTTGCTGCTACCAGGAGTGGTTTCTCCCGGGTCAAGTACATTACTGGAGAACTTTATGCTCCCGCGTTCAGACTGAATTTTTCTGCTGATGAACAGGAATGCTTTGCTGCCCAAGGCTGTCAGTTCAGCAATTTTCCATGAAATAAAATAATAAAAAGTATCCAAAAATGGAGTCTTCTGACCTTAATGGTATCCTCTTCAAGATATATTAACTGATTTTCAGTAGTTCTTTTTTTTTATAGAAAAGGATGCTTGTAGCTATATTGGTATCAGTACAACAATGAAATTGAAAAATTACACTATCATATTAACATCTTTTATGTTTTTTGTTAATGCGTCTCAATGAATGCCTGTAGAGACACCTAAACTATTTCTGTAGATAAATTTTATATATTAGTAGGACATAGTTCAGCAAAGATGACTAGTAAGTATTACATGAAGGCAGGACTGATCAGCTATGCAACACAAGGCAGGAACAAACTACTCTGTACAGAAAGAAATTCTGTAGAAAAGAAGTCTGATTTGGAGTGCCTAGCAAGTTTTGAATGAGTCAGTACTACTATGCTTCTGCAAACAAGGCAAATATCCTACTGGGATATGTGAACAGGAATATAACCTGTTGAATTTATGGAGTAATCCCTCCATTCTGCTAAATGTGGGTAAGACTTCAGTTTCAGTACTGCGTCAAGCTTCAGGAAAATGTAGAACAATTATGCAGAACCAAGGGAAAGGCAATAAAATAGGTCAGAGACCTAGAAAATACAGGCTTAACATAACTGAGGGTGTTAAGTTGTGAAAAAAGTTTGAATAATATCACAGCCTTTGAATAGGTAAATGAATACTGCAAAGAAAAGGTGGTTATGCAGCTGCCCAGCACTTGTAGCCCTAATACAAGCTTCAAGTGCATCACCAGAAACTGGGAAAAAAATCTAGAACAAAAAGCTATCAGAGGTGAGGGTGGATTTCAGCAATGCAGGAGTCCTCTTAGGAGATGTTTTTAAGAATATGTTAGACAGACACCTGCCAGCAATATTTATGTCAGTAGCATCAATAGAATAACCTCTTTAGTTGCTTTTTATAACTATGATCTCTATTTATTTAAATAGAAATACAACTTCTGTTTTTCAGGGGATGGAGTCTGTGAGTATGCACCTCAGGAATTAAGTAACAAAACTTATGTGTTAGGTGTAAATGTGTATGTTTCGAACTTACAGTAATGCTTAACAAATAGAAATCTCACAATGACTGTCAGATCTGTTGAATAAGTGAGAAGGAACACACTCAAATGAGTCATTCTGAATGTACCAGAATTGTGGGAAGGCAGAGGCAGTTCTTAACAGACCAAAACTCTTAACTTAATTATTGACAACACACTCAATCTGCAGGGAGATTTTTGTGTTAGATGAGTTTGATGAAATCAATATAAAGAAAAACAAAGAGGCTAAGTAAAAGAAACCAAAGGCATAAAGCACGATGTAGTTATAGCTGAAGTCTTTCTAAAATCTTTAGAATGGAATTAAAAAAATACTTATAAAATAACGGGAGGATTTTAAGATGGTATAACCTCTGGAGGAGTCCAAAATAAGTAAGTAAGTAAATAAATAAGTAAATAAATGAAAAAAAAAAGAAAACAAGAAAAAAGACATAGGTGAGCGTAAGTACTTTGTATAAAATTCTTTAGAACATGAAGGCCAAGATGCAGCTCTGTATATCGGAGGAATCAGAATGAATGCATCGTGAGGTGGTAACTCATCCTACTAGCCATATGCAGTGAGAATGATATTTGATGTGTAGCACACATATTCACAAATTATTTTTATAGCAACAGACTAACTCCTCAGGTGTGCCTAGAGGTCAGAAAATGCTCGTGTTATCTAGCTCATTATGTAGCACTTTTCTTCTGGCTGACAGCAAATTAAACAGAGCGCCTAAAACAATGCAAATGGGAGCAGGGACACGTGGCTGCTGCTCCACTGGGCTCACACTCGCTCTGGGGGAGGCTCCACACGCCACAGGGCGACACTGGGGCTGGGAGGGAGCTGGTGGATGGTGGAAACTTGAGAAGGAGAGAATGGAATCATGGAATCATAGAATAGTTAAGGTTAGAAGGGACATTTAGAGATCATCTGTTCCAACCCTCCTGCACATGCAGGTCACCCAGAGCTCGTGGCATGGGACTACGTCCAAGGGGAGAGGAAAGAAATGCTGCAGCACGTGCAGAGCGGCCTGTGGGCGTTGGGATTTTTTCATGTGCTGCCGTCTGGCAAGGGCTGGGGGGAACTGTGGCCAAACATCGAATACAGAAATTGGAGAGGGAGAGGATGTTCATTTAAATCTGTGCCTTTTATTTATTATTTTATTTTATTTTATTTTATTTTAATTTTATTTTATCTTTTATCTCAGCACTTAAAGCTGAGACCAGAAGTTTGGTCTGGTTGGCAATGAACTAGGAAGAATAAAATTCCTGTGCCATCCTGTGTTTGGCCCTTTTCCCTTCACAGATACAAAGGTTGCCAACAAATCCTAAAAATTACAAAATCAGGTGTAGTTTGGAAAGAAACGTAGTAATGGAAAACACCACCCAATGTTAGAGCAGACACCTCAAAGCAAAAGAGCTGGTAGCAGGGTCGATCACACTGCTTGCAGTGCATAGTGTGCAGCACAGCAGCACTGGCATGAATTTTCCTCACATAGTGTGAATTCTAAAAGATGATGCCTGTTCTGCTTCTGTCCCTTGAGGACATGACTAAGAGATACATTTTCAGTAATAGTTTCAAAATGCTATGTCCTTTTGCAGGAGTAGCTACAGTTACAGCTCAGTGGAGATTTAACTTAGATTTTCTATTAAACAGGAAATGTTTAAAACGTCCTATAACCGTAAAAATAAAAACATTACAATCATTGTGATAGTTTGGTAACTTTCAAGATGATTGTTTCTTAAATATTCTCCTCATATGCCCTTTCTTCCTGTGGTTAAAGCCACTAGTGGTTTTCAATTTTAAATGAACAACAAGTTTGACATTGCTTTTATTCTCCTCATCACGGCATTGGAATTTCTCACCATCTTTCTGTATTTTTTGCCTCTCTGAATTTTTCTTCTTATATCCATTCTCCTTGCAATACAATCAAGCTAGTCCCTCCTTGAATTTTCTTTTTTTTTAAAAGTTATTCCCCATATGCTCCTTCTAGTTACCACATTATCATCCTCTCCTCTTTAAATTTATTATATAAAAAAATCTGTGTAATGTTATGCTCAAAGCCATCTTTGGGCAAAAAAAAAAAAAAAAGAAAGAAAGAAAGAAAAAAGCACACTTTGGATACACAAATTCACTTACAATACAGCCAAAATCTTAAGGCTAACTCAAGTATGATTACTAATCAAAAACTAGTTATCACACAGAAATAATAATTTAATACAGGAAAAAGCATGACAATAGATGTAATACAATTTAAACTGTAATGCCAACACTTGTTTTCCAATCATTTTTCCTAGACTTAGACTCATCCTCTCGCTCCTCCTCTGGCCCTTAACGTTTGTAGCTTTGCTGAATGTGCATATGAAATGGAGTAACTGCTTTTACAGTTACCTGTATAAAACTGTTCTTGTTGAAGTTGAACAAAAAAAATAAAAGTGAAACAACTTGACCTAATTGCTGTTACAGCTAAACCAAGTGAAAGAAAGCCCCAGAGAGCTCAAGAAAAATTTGGACAAAGCCAGTCTGTTGAACCTCCATTTGAGACCTTGGAAACTGAGTGCAAAAGTCATGGTTAATATTAAACGCAATGCCATATCTCAGGGTTAGATGGTAACAGTAGCATTTCATTCCAAAAACATATTTTCTGCTGGCCCTTCCTTAAGCATAGCCTCTTCTTTATATGTCCTGCTCACCAAAAGTCTATAATTATTGCTTATAGAAAAGATAGTAGAATGTGACATGCTTTCTTTTTCTAATTCCTAGCCCTATTCACACATTCTTCTTCCTGATTTTTTTCTGATCTATATTTTTTTCCATATTTCCTTATCTCTTGGTTCATCTTTCCTTTTGATCATTCTCTACATGTAAAAAGCTGTTAAAAAGCTGTTAAAAAAGCTGTTAAAAACTCTTCCATGAATGCACTAGCCCCATGCAAGTGAAGACTGTTAATCACTTCCAGTATTGCTTTTAAACAAATTTTTATTCCTAGCAACTGTATTAATGAGGTTAATAATTGAATATGTATTTTAAGGTGATATTTCTCATGAAAATATTAAAATGAAGTCCTGCAGATTAGTGGGTTTGATTTCTAGAATATACGATTGGAACAGAGCACCTGGAAACCAGTTTGTTTTTTTGTGACTGCAGGATTTAAAACAAGAACTATATTACAGTTTATATTGAGCAACTGTACACATGCGGCTATGACTGTGTTCGTACCATCTTCTAAATTATGTCTTTTTCACAACTCCTACATAAAATCTCTTAAATGACTGTAGATTGTGTAAATTAACCATATCTTTTGCACATACTAAGGACTAAATATAGCATGCTTAATTTTGCATATCCTTCAGTGTTCTTTATAAACCTCAGTTGCCATGGTATTAATACTTAGGAAGTTAACAAATTAGTTGTAGACCAAATTCTGCAGTAAGTGCTTTCTGAGCCTCAGTGTAGAAAATGGATCTTCCCTGGGTTTGCTGCAATTCAAACTAAAGTAGTGGGTCTGGAGCACTGATGTGCTGTAAAATTGAAGCTGAGCTAGAGTAAGAAAGGTCTAGAAAACACTAGAGCATGCTGATAGGGAAATAACTGCCTTGACTCATATGAAAAATCCAGTTGTTATTTTTTTTCAGGCCAAAACCCTGTAATTATGAAATGGTATACGGTGTTTTGCTTTCCAGCAGTTACTGCAATTAGTGCTCCAAAACAAGTGAGTATATGGGAAAAGGAGCGATAAGTAATATAATTTTACTACAAGCCATGCACACAGATGCTGCCTCTGCTGCTGCCTTATGTAATGCACTGGCTGAGTGCATGATCTCACAGCCCCCACTAGTGGCTGGCCCAGTTCAGAGATAAATGCGTGTTTGCTGTCTGGTAACATTGTACGTGAGGAATCTGGACACTCCAGGGATACTCCAGTGTCCTCGTTTGTGCTGATTTTAGTCAGTACTTCACAGGATCCCTCTCTTTGTCTTTCATGCCTGTACAATTATAGATTTATTGAAAGTGGCTGGGTTTGTGCTCCTTGCTACTCACAGCTTTGCATTTCAGACTGTTTTGTGGGATTATGTTGCTCCTGGTTTGGTAAAGGAGCTCAAAATAAATGATATTTATAAATGACATATTTATTTTGAGAAGAGTCAAGTTTTGTTGTTTTGGATTTTTTTTCTGAATTATTGTGAGTAGGTTTGTTCTTTTTTGTTGTTGTTTCTTTTTTTAATGAATTGTTCTGAATTATTCAATAGATTGCATTAAAATGTTTTAGATTATGTATGTTCACAAACTAGAAAAAAATATTATTCAGTTTATGTTATTTGTATCATAGAATGGTGTAAGTCCTAGGTATAGTAACTGTCTCTCATTGGATGGTTTTAAGATTTCTAAATGGAAGAAGGATCCTTTTTCCAATTGAACAGATTGCACATAATCAGTTAATGAATTTATTGTACAAATAGTAAAAGAGCTTTTCAATATGCTAGGGTACAAGTGCAGATACTCCTACATACACTAATGTACAGTGCTTCTGGTAACCATGAATATTCCTCTGAGTTAAAAGTTATTTACTGAATATTCATGATTAATTGGAGGAAAAAGAGCTTATGAATATGAACAAACCCTATTTAGAGGGTTTTCCTTGCAAGAGAAAAGCATGTGTACTGTTTTACTGTCATCACACAACTGTATTTTTCCACTTATAATGACATTCACATTTAAATTAGCAATTGTATTAGCAACTATACTAGGAATAATATTAGCAACTCCAGTTTTAGTAGAAAGCTAAAATTCAAGTATATGCCTTTTTAGTAAATTCTTAGAATTTGTCTATGTAACATTATGCATCCATATACACATCATGTGTATATATACGTATATAGTTTTAATATTACAACAATTTGAGAGAAATGTGCACAATATTTTCCAATGTTCTTCAATTCTTTCAATCCGTGCCTGAGAATCACGACTGAATAGGCAATACTTTTTAAAAATAAAGCAAAACAGAATGCCTTCTTCCTTAAATGTATTCATTTTTGTGATGAAAAATATGTTGAAAAAATTGGCTAAAATTTTGACCTGTTTCCCTAATGTGAGCTTTTAGCGGACTTTACCTGGAAAGGGCTTGAATTTAGTTTGAATTTCTATTTGGAATATAAATCTGCTGAGTTAAAAAAGTTTTAACTTTTCCCTTATTCACCCCATTTTTTTTTCTTTTTCCCACTAAAACTTATGATACATTTACTTTTAGCAGATATCTATTGTTCAGTGTACTTTGGAAGTAAGTGCCCAAATGTTTTAAAATTGAAGTTCAAGAAGTAAAGATGCAATGAGAAAAGAATGAGTTAAAAGTATTCCATGCATTAGAGAGAGTTATTCCACTCCATCTTAGGTCTAACATATTCTGGATGTTTTCAAATCTCTAAAATAAAGATATTTAAAGTAATAGGAAGAGTAATTAAAATGATAAATGTCATTTACATCACTAGGTTCTACTGCCTTTGCATGGGTACTGGATGCCCATGTGTGATTTTGAAAATGCCAATCTGTTTAATTATTTTTAACAATTAGGGTTGTAATTTGTGGATGTTGCTTCAGCTTCTTGCCATTTTGACTGATGTCTCTATGTGTACATTCTGTGTCATGCCATATGTTCCTTGGTAGCTCCTATTATGCAGAAGGATTTCTTTTTCCTTCTAATTGAGTTTTTGCTAGTACATGCTCCAGAAGAAAATAGAAAATCTAAATGTACTAGGCTTCACTGCTGTACTTCCTGTGTCTTTTCTACTGACTGCGTAAAGTGAATAAGTATTATCAGTGAATGAATTCAGAATTCTAACTAGCATTTTTTTCTGTGCTGTTTGTGCAAGTAAAAATGGTTCAGAATGTATTAAACTACTGCAAGATGGGTCATGTGAGGATCACCTGCTTTGCCAGGCTACTTCCAAGTTGTAAGAAGAAGCCTCTAACTTTATTGAATCCAAAGACAGCAAGAAACAAGAGCATCTTTATATTTTAAAGCTCCCTTAACACTAAATTAAACCTTTTCCAAGTATGCCCAGCATTTCTGGAGCAAAAATACACTGAAAAGAAAGTGGTTTTAGGAAGTGTGTAGTTTTCCTAGGTTGAGTGATACTTTGTCAATGGAATAATCTTGTTCTTATTTATGTGTGTTTATATAAGAATGGGAAAGGGAATATAAAAACTGTCAAAGACTGTCTCACATTTTGTTTTCATTCTTTTTCTGTAGACTAACTTCTTCTACAGACTAACTTTTTCTTTTTGGATAGACTAACTCTATCTTTACATGTTTTTACAGGGTCTGCAGTTACACGAGTGGTTGCTAAATTAAATCTAGTTGCTGCTCTACTGGCTTTATTTGTGTAATGATATTTTTTACCAAAGATACAAAAATATGCTATGTATTACGATCTTTATTGGTGAAATATAGCGGATAGATACTTTCAAATCTTTTCCAAGTGTTATTTGGAAAGATAAATGTTAACACCACTAATTAGTGATGAGGAGCCTTAGGCCTCCTAGGGTGGAAAATGTGACTATTGTTTGTTCAGAAGCTTCAAAACTCAATTTTAAATGTTTAGCGATGGAGATAGGAATTGAAAGGTGACAAGGACAGAGTAAACAGTGTTTTCATAGCAAAACTAATTTGACAACCACATTTATAAATATTGCACATATGAGAGAAAGTCTATCTCATTTATAAAGGAGAATTCTTACTAAATTTAATGGTTTGTTTTTCTCTAGCTTTATATAAAGACAATTTTATGATGCTTATTGTAGGAGCATTATCAAATATGTTATTTGTAAAGCAAGGTTAGATATTGAATTGCAACCTAGATCCATATTCAGAAATTGTTACATTTTCCCCAAACTACTAAGGAGAAACAGATATTCTGTTTCACACAATAAATCTTTCTGTCATTTTCCTGTATCTCTTAAATAAGCTCTACACTTGTGTCCATGCAGAGCTTGCATTGATTTTAATAAAAATTCCAGTGCTGTGATAACAAATTTAAGAGATCTGCCATGAAGACCAAAGACGGCAGCATTGCTGTTTTGGGTAATTACTTTGACTTATCATGAGCAGTATCATCCTGAAGTAGAAGAGTGAGTTATATATCAGTTATTCTTAATCTAAGTTATTGTTAATTCAACACCTGTTAGCAGGAGGAAACTGTACGTGTCTCAGAACTAGCTGAAAATCAAAACTTCAGAGAAATAGGCAGGTATGTTACTGCTTGAATGATAGGAATAATAGAACCACAAAAATTCCATGGGATCACCGTGGTTTTGGTTCAAAACTCACTGAAGACATTCTGTAAAAGAAGTCCAGAAACTCCCTGCCTAATTAGTTTGGCATCAGTCTTCCAAGCCTATGGGTAAGTGCACATTGTTAAAATTGGCCTGACTCAAAAGTTTGCTTTGACAGAATATTGACATTTGCATGTCAAGAAGGCTCTTGAAGACAGCTCTGACAACAACTTAATAGCTGATAATACTTAAAAAGGCAAAATTCAAGGGTTGCCTTTTTACTGCCTCTTGACTCACAGCTATATTTGATGCTATCTCAGACACAACCTATCGTTCATATGTGGGCTAAATTTCACCACTGTCCTTAGGCTAGCATGAACTATAAGGTTTCTATTTTCAACACTGTTCTACTAAATCAGAATTACTTGGGCAGCTATAAAATGAGTCTAACGTGTACTGTGCTAATGATTAACTATTAATCAAGTGTATTATGGTAGTGCCTCAGGCCAGCTGAGATTCAGAACCCATTAGGTTAGGCACATGCAGATCTTAAAAAAGGTCATAAAAAGGTTCTTAAAAAATGCCTGCCTCCTCTTTCCTACTCTTCTATCTGTCATTTCAACTTGAAGCCTTTGAACTTCTAAATTTAGTTTGTCTGGCTTCATCTGCTAGTTTTGTTTTGTTTTGTTTTGTTTTGTTGTTCCCAAAGCACTATAGGATGGGAAAGAGTTGCTGTTGCAGGATGCAGACTTTACCTATCTGATAACAAAAGTGATGAGCACAGTTAACATGCTCAACAAAATACTGATCCACCTGGATATAGGTATTTTGCCGAAATTTCAAACAGCCCATATAGGTATTTTGCTATTATTTCGAACAGCCAGCTTATGCCATGTGAACCAAATTTTCAAAAAGTAAAACATTATCACTTGAATTCTGCTGGATTTACTCCTTTGTGGTGCATTTTGGCAGCTGACAGCATTGACTGCAGGACGGTGCTTCCACAAGAGCTACCGGGCTCAAAACATTTCTGGCACAGTCAGGTGGCCATCGTGAGTCACTGAAGCACCTGCTGCAAAGCAGCCTGTGACACTGGTGGCGTTCTCAGTTGCCTATGAATTCCACATCTCACTTTGTTACATTACAGGGTTTTGGCAGGTCGCTGTGAACAGGTGTGATTACCAGTGATAGAGAGCATGTGGTGATAATGGTTAAAAAAAGGATTTTAAAAGGACTTTTTTTTCAAAGTGGAGGAGGTATTTTCTGGTTAACAGTTTTTTTTTTTGTTTTTTTTTTTTTGATTGGAATCAGACTCCTTCCTCCTGCTGTTACCCTTCCTACTCATCCGGAATCTGAAAAATAAGATGAAAACTGCTGGAAGAATACTGACTCTGACGTTATTTTCATGAAAAACTGTGGGAACAGATCCATAATAAAGCAAATGACAAACAGCCACATTCCAGCTGGCAGGAGGGGAAAAAAAATAGATAGATGAGAAGGGAGGGTGAATGGCTGGAGAAGGAAATATTAAATGAAGAGGGGCAAGGGGAATAAGAAATGAATAAAGTGTGAAATGGCAGAGGGAGGCTGAGAAACATGAGATGTTGAGAATGGAGAGTAGGATGTTGAGAATGGAGAGAAAGAAGTGAAGGAGAAAGTGAGAGAAAGCTGAAAAATTGAAAATTGTGGAGTATTTTTTGTGTTGATAAATTAAGAAATTCAACAGAATCTAAGAATGTGAAACAAATGTAGATGTTTAGAAGTAAATGAAAATTATCAAGTATGCTTAATTTGAAGTGCTTTAAGATGTGCAGATATAATATAAAAGAGGAATGAATATACTTAAAAAATGTTCTCTGAACAGTAATAGGATATAATCTATATGTAAATATATAACAAACTTAGAAACTGGTTGTATATTTGGGGAAAATGTCATAATTAGTAGCTTTACCTATAGCTTATAGCAGACAAGAAACTCTTCATGTCTTATTCACTGCTTTTAAAATGTTTCCTCTCTGAACAGATCATTCTCTGGTGTCTAAAGTAGTCACCTCTTATTGCTTGACACCTCTATCCCCAGGGAAAGGTCTGATGAACTTGTAAACAACTGTGCTTTGAAGTTGAGATGAGCATGAGGATAGACAGCACACATCACATATGTGCACCAACTGTAAGAGTTCATAATGGGACTTCTTTCCAGAAATGTACGTGACTGTGGGGATGTGCACTTGAGCTTTTGCTTCCAACTGCATCAGCACTGAAAAAAAAAAGGACACCTACACTGTGAAGCTACTTGGAGATGCATTTACCTCCATTTCTGTAGAGTTCTAACAAGTTGTCAGGAGTATTCACGTACTGCTGCCTTCAAGAAGTGAGTCCTTTGGCTGACCCTCAGCACTGTTCAAGGTGTGCCCAAACCCTACAAGGATGACTAGTTCTTAAATTATGAAGATTTTCCTTGGAAAGATTTTAGAAATATCTTGCCTCTTTCCACTTAAACATGCTTTAGGAAGCCTGCTTTACTAGGCACATAGATAAGGTGTGATTTAAGGGCATATATTTCTCAGCGTTCACTGGCCATTCATCTTGATGCTGACTGAATAGGTAATGACAGAAGCTAGGTTTGTTGTAATATTTAGAAGTCAGATGACTGAGATCCTGATGGGGCGTACATTTTATTTCCATGAAAAGCAAAATATTCAAAGTTTCCTGAAGTTCATCTCTACCTTTTTAGTTTTGAAACAGCATTGAAGTTGAGGAAGATAAAAGACAGATGATAATTTTGAGTTGAATAATTGAAATTTAATGAAGTTCATAATTTTGAAGTTAAGCTGAACTTTTATGCAGAATTTTTTAGTGGCTTATATTTTATTTTGAATTGTTTAATGTTCTTTGAATCCCTAGGCAAAATATTTGGGTAATAGTTATTGCAGATACAACATGCAGAAGCGTATTTAACTTAAAAAAATGCTTTATCAACTCTTTTCTCTCATTCTGATACTCGTTGCTAGAGTCTGTGCTGTATATGATTGTTTTTTTCAGGGATATAAATTAGAGAAAGTCCATGATACATTTTCCCACTAATACTTTAAAAGTTTCCAACCACAGTGAAATACTAGAATGAGAATGTGCTTTCATGGTAAAAAAAGACACAACTGAACAAATCTTCAAATAGATGCAAGATGCTCTGAAAGAAGGAGTCTCTATAAGGTGTCTATGGCTACTAAGATCTTGTATGAAGTCCTAGCTGTGTGAGTCTTTTCAATACCTCTGTGACTGGATGTGAAGTACTCAAGTAAATATGAATGGCTTTGAAAACAATAAAAAAACAGGCTTTAGGGTTTTATAAGAGGTATTCTTTTGTTTGTGTGCTTCTTTAAAAACTTTACCCCTGAAAACTGAGTGCTAAGGGGAATAAGAAAGTATAGGTATCATCAGTCACTCTTCAATTTTGATTTCTTTAGTACTATACTTTGAGAGGCGTTCAAGTCACAGTTTCAATACTGAGTGGAGTGCTTGTTTTGAGAGTTTCATTTGGTTTATAGAAGAACTAGAGAATCATGAAGAGCTAGAGTCACAAAGAGTTTATCTCAACGTCTGAATATTTGCAAAACTACATCCAGACCTTTGAGCAGAATTATATTCCATTGGAGTATGCTTTTCCTTCTCAGTTGGGATGAACTATAAAATCTAGGCAATCTTCTCAGACCTATCTGGGAATGAAATCAAGGAAAAATATGAAAGCTTACTCAAAGCTTAAAATGATTCTTTATTCAGATTGCACAAGAAACTATTTCAATTGAACCATTTTAGCAAAATTTTTCTTAATAGAGAACTTGGAAATTTATTGCTTTCCATTTTCATGGCAATTTAAGGCAGATTTTGAAATACTTACAGTAGGAACATAAGATAAAAAGAAACTTGAAGAAAATGGAAAGTGGATTTCCTGAATCACTGAGCCATGCCCTGTCTTCTCAGGCTGTACATCTGATAATCCTATGTGAAATAGAATTTCCATCCTTCACACAGCTTTACCCAGGAGCAATGCTCGATTCTGGTTCAATTCTAATAAAATGTGGTCAGGAATTGTAAAAGAGTGATTAATTTTTCAGTTTCCTGTTTGGTATTGGAAAGACTGTAAATTATGAGAAAAATACAAAAAGAATGAGTGAAAAAGGTAGACAGGCTAGTTTCATAGAGAGCTATCACCTTTATACTGTTAGTTGGGATGAGACATTGGTTTGCTGCTTCTGCTAAGAATATTCTGAATGGTAATGTCCCTTGATCCCCAAGGGACAGAGTACAGCAGCTGAAACAACATTTAATCCAGCAGATGCAGGTACAGTAAATGCCACAGGCAGTGTTCAATTTTGTGTATTAGCAGCAAGAGATGGACATTTAAAAAGTGGAGAAATGGCAACCTGTGTGATGGGATGCAATGAGAAAATGCTGTGTTTGTCCCAGGTTAGCCTTTTATGCAATTAACAGCTCTTTCTTTTGCTAATTCTTTGTTATGGAAATGGCTAGTGAATAGAAAAATTAAAATGTGACCCTGTAAACATTTTCCACAAAACACAATTAGAGGGATACTGAATGATTCTTAGGAAAGATACATGAAATAGATCTATAAGAATCAAGTGGTAGAAACTTGTGCTTAGTGGTAAGGACTTACAAGGATTTTTCTAAGACTGAGGGTTGCAGAATAAGGCTCTAAGAATGTTCACCACTCATTTATAGTACATAATCAAACTGTCATGGCTTAAAGAAAAAAAAAAGGAATACAATCAGTATCTGTAATGTAGTAGAGAACAATTTTTTTGCTTCCTTTTTTTTTTTTTTTGCTTTCTTTAGGCATCTGTTGGCTTTAAGAAATCAAAACATTTGAAATCTCAAGGTTTTTATCACATAGAAGGACTCAAATCAGAATTATTTCAATTGTAAATTACTGGAAGCATAGGTGAATCATTTTTACTCTTTCCATTAAATACATATTCATGCAGCACACGTTCTGAAACACTGTATACTGTGCTCCATGCTGCTTGCTGTGTTGTGTGCAGAAGTGTCCAAATGCTTCTTTCTGAGTTCCTTCAGGATTAGAAGGGATAGAATTAGATTCAAACAGCAGCATTAATTAACGCTGGAGAGACACAAAGTTTGCTTTACAGCATGTAGGTCCACATATGGAGCCGTGCATGTTGTGCAGGTATTTGTACAAGCTCACTGAGAGGGATGCGGTTAGACTATGGAGCCCTGCAGAGCTCTCCGTTGCACACAGTAGCAGTGCCCTGTGCTGTTCAGCATTATTAATTGATTGTCACTAAGCACCTGGAAAGAAATTGTTGCCTAATGAAAACGATGAAAGATAATGCTTTTGATAAAAACAGTAAGTGTACTATACAGCCTAAACATTGTTTTCTTATCTAAACCCATTGCTTAAAAGCCTCATGTAACCACACAATGTTAATTTTCTTTGAATATCCCTTTTAAAAATTGGATTTTTTTTACTATTTTTCTCCTAAGATGTAAGGGTATTGAATCCTTTTGTATTGTCTGCTTATGCCCGAACTGCTGGAACTTTGGAGCAAATTGCAGCTTCTATGTCCAGATTTGTCCTCTGTCTACAATGCTCCTTGGAGGGGAGGGAAGCCGATATGCAGAAGGAGGTACAGGCACTTTCCATATGGGACCTGTCAGGGCCGGGGTACATCTTGGATAACTGGGCCTATTTGCTTCATCATCACTCACATCAACAGAATTTTGGATGGGGATTTTTTTCTTTAACTTGAGAACGTTAATCTCAGTAATGTCCTGGATTCCTAGGAGTTAAAATCAGAAGTGAATTAAAAGTAAAACACTTGCACTGGCAAGTGAAAAAATACAAGATGTTCATATACAGAATGTTAGTGCTCTAGATGCTGTTGTCAGTAAGATGATTTCATGGCAGTATTATTAGATATGATTACATCCATGTTTAAAGAAAAGAAATTCTGTGATGATTAATAAGATTTTTCATAATTCTTTGTCAGTTTGGTTAGTTTAGTCTATTCAGTGCAGTGGCAGTTTCCATTGGTTGATTGCTTGGCATATTTTTACAGCTTTGGCTGTTGTTTTGATTTTAAAGCATTTACTGGAAATAGCTTGCTGAAATGAAGGCCAAAACATGGAAATAAAGAAGGATAATTAATGAGATCTTAAATTAACCTTTCTTCCTGAATACTGAAAAAGAAATTTTATATAAGCCTTCAAGTAAATACATCTGGATCCTTTTATTCCTAGTCTTGATTTTAACACACCAGAAAACTAGCACTTGATGTGGCAAAATGAGGCTTATTTGCAGGACTCTGCTTAGAGGCTCAATACTAGTGTGCCTGAGTAACTGGTCAAATTTTATTAAAAAAACAAAAAACAAAAAACCCAAGTATTTTGTATCATCCCAATTCCACTTTTCCTTCTTCGTAGTTAAGTTTCACGCTGAAATACGGCCTTAGTAGGCAGGAACAGGGCCTTTTACTGAGAATGTCAAAAATACTGGTATAAAATGGGTTGCCTGTGCATCGTATCAAAGTTTGGTAGGAGGGTAAACATTTCTGTTTTGACCCATTAGATTTGTTTTCTTGACTAACTAAATGTGTTTATGGTTCTGTAACTGAAGTTGCAAACTTTAAAGGTGACCTATCTTTTGGGAAAACTATTCACAAAATATTTTGGTTAATTTTTCATGTGGACTTAAACCTGAGTAGATTTGGTGCATGATATCTAAGCAAGAACTTTGAAATAATGTATTTTGCCTCCACCTTTTGCACAATTTGTGAGCCATTTCCCATTTGCCCTTTTGTATTTGGGTGTGTGTGAGGGTGTGTGTGAGAGCGTGTGTGTTAACGAGCCCATTTCTATAGCTATACTTCATTATAGCCTTTAGGTGGCAGCATTTGAGAAGAGTTGTAGACATGGGCTTTTTGCCATCTAGAAAACAATTCATGGATAGAAATCATAGATAGATAAGACCGGAACTGTACCTATGCTGCTCAGTATGCACCTCACTGCAAAGTTTATTCAGAAGCCTTCAAAATATAAAAAATACAGGTACATTAACTTTACCATCTTAACACTTCAGCTCCTGTCTATGCTTTTTATGTAGAAAACAATGTACATATAGACATATGTATATATATGTATTTTTTGAAAGTGCTGCAAATTAAAGGTGAGAAGGTGAAAACAATTGTTTCTATTTACTTACCTGGAAATCTTTTTCCCTTCCTACATTCTTCTTGTGTGAGAAAGCACCTTTTATTTACAAAAGAAATGGAAAACAAAAGGTCTTGTGTTCAAATTCCCTGCTACTCCTCTTTCTTTGTTATCTTTCAGTCACTTTTGGAATGTCCAAATCCAGACTGTCTGAATATGAATGTATGATCACCAGGAGTGCTTTCAAATATACACAAAAGCTTTTGTCTATTTTAATTCACTGAAAAGCAGATGGACAGTGCATTTCCAATACTCAATTGTGGACTCCGTAGTTCTGAAAGACACAGGTTTTTACTTTTCCTGTCATGTCAATCACTAAGTTCTAAGTGGTCTCATAATAAGTAAGTCTCAAGAGATACAACACAGGATAGACTGGTTTCTGCTTTTACCTTCTAAAAACAATATGGATTCATTTAGTATTTCTCATAGGTGTTGTGCATCATAGTGCTAGCGAATAATATTTTTTTTTTAAATAAGACTTTATGGAGACTGGAGTGGATAGATAGAGTGAATATTAGTACTTCTACATTTAATTTTTCATTTTAAAGATAATCTACATTTAAATATCAGAAAGTAATTCAGTCTGTAAATTAGCAGAAGCTAGACTTGCCTTATTAGTGTTTTACAAAGCTTATGGTGTGAAAGAACTCTGTGGCATCTGATCTCTTAATTAATGTCATGTTAAGCATACTTAGACTATCCATGAGATGTTTTAATGACAAGTATCTAGATTTTATTCAGCTGCCATGTCCTAGAGTATCTGAGACATCCACAGGAGACTAATAGATACATACGTGTAAGACCTATGGGAGCTCTCCACTAATTGTAATGTGACCTTTTGTGGTAAATACCTTTTTAGGGATCCCTTTCCAGTGCTTAGAGTTTTCCTAATATTTACTCCAGTCAGACTTGCTGTAAGTTTAAATCCATTAAATTGCTTCTTGGTAAACACTAGATAAATAAAGAGTCCGCTTATTACTATCCTTTCTGTGTGTTTCCATGTTTTTGAAGCTTAATAAACAAACTGGATCCTTCTTTGTAGGACTTATTAGTCCAAATGATCACAATAAACACATTTTATGTGCTATTCAAATAATTACATTTGTAAAAAAAAAAAGTTGCAAATGCTTAGGGTTAGAAACCAAATTTTGTACTTTCAATAAATACTTGAAATAAAACTAATAAAAGCAGCTTTCACACTTTGGGTTTTATTATTGTTGTTGGAAATCCAAGGATTCTTCCTCATAAATCATTTTATTAAGTAAGATTGTACTAAACTATTAAACTAAATGTATCTCTGCTGGAGTTCCCTGACTGTACTACACAATAATTTCAAGAATAAAAAAAATTCCAACAAGGGGATCTTTGAAGATCTCCTTCACGATGTGTGGAAGAATGCCACCTAACATTGGAAACTTCCTCAGGAGAACAACATAGCTGTTCTGTATAGACGCAAGAGAAGAACAGAGTCAAATTAGTTTGTTTCTAAAACAGAAAGTCAAAGAGAAAGATTCCTAAGCAATCTGATAATTAAGGTAGTACTGTGTTAATCTGTCCTATTACTATACTTTGATTCAAAAGAGATAAGCTGAAAAGTCATCCTTCCTTCATAATACTTGCCTTACTACTATTCTGCATCTTTGTTCTTATACTACTTTCAGTCATATTCAAAGGATATCATGAGCTGATCATCTTTATTTTCATCCCATGGGAGAGAATTTTATGACCATAACAAAAACAGAATTTTTTTTTTCATCTCTTTTAAACTTTCTGTTTCCCATATTATTTAGAAACATGCTTCTGTGAGAAAAAAAAAAATCTAAAGCTCAAAATCTAAAGCTCAATATTCAGCTTAATATTCTCATGAGAACTACATCAGCATCCTGCAGAAGTTTGAAGGCAACAAAAGCAAAAGTTCAATGGAAAAAAAAACAATTTTCAATCATGAGGCTACTTAGATACCTTTTTTTTTTTTTTTCTCTTGGTGGTCATAGCCAAGCTGAAAGGCAGATAGTGTCAGGCTGTCCTCTAGTTACTGAGTGTCTACATCTATCACTGGCTGGCAAATTACAGGAATTTAAAGACTGACATTCAGATAAGTGAGATTAGGGAGAAGAAAAAGAATTACAAGGCTGGAAAAAAAAAGAGAAGAAAACGAATTACATGGCTGGAAAAAAATGAGAACTGTGCACAGTAAAAATGAAGGAGAAATTTCAGGCTTGCTTTTGTGAGAATGCCATAGAAAATGCATAATCAACTGAAATAAATTACTACAGGTGTGACCCTGAAATAAATTACTTATGCTACTTTGTGAACAAGTCTCATTCACACTTAAAGTGGCCTTAATTCTTTTTAGTGTAATTTACCAAGTAAGCTAAAATGAATTAGAGCCTCTCTTATTCTAAATGAATAATTCAGTCCACCTATTTAAGTAAAGTGCTTTGGTAGTTTTTCCAGGAGCTATCCCAAGCCTAGTATCTAAATCATTTAATGGCCAGTGGCTTTAGGCTGCAAGATACACAGTGTACTTGTCCTTTTCATTTGCATTTGCAGCCACAGAACAGTCTAAACAAAGTTGTAAACTTACCTCTTCTGAATGATATTTTACCCAACTGTTAATCTATGATATCCCAAACACATACTTAACTAAGTCTACCATGCTTTGAAGTATCTACAGCACAGAAATGAATAATTAATATAATTTTAACAACTGGCATTTTATACTATTAGCTAGAGTACTTCACATTCCTTCTAATTTCAGATTCTACTTGAGCCTCTACAAGTGAATGCAGTATTCTGTATTTTGGCAGAAAGCTGGGAGAGTGAAATGCTGTTATGAGAATGTTATGAGTGTGACAGGGAGCATCTGAGCTGCATATATAATGGAATGCTGGTACACGACCTTTTTACCCTATCGGTCACACTTATATCCATTAGTATGTTAGATGTTTTCCCTCTAATATAGACAATAAATATTCAGTATGAGATTAACATTGATGCCTTTATTGTCATGTAAACTGTGCAGTATCCTGTTTTCCCTCGGAATTTTGAAGACAAGTAGTGTAGGGTGAAGATTAGAAGCTCTCCCATGAAGTAGTAAAAGTTACTTCCGTAATTTCATTTCTACTAATTACTTACATATTTTTAACACTATACATCAGACTTGACATTGACGGGATGAATGTAGTTATATAGGCCAGGTACAATATAAAGTAATGCATATTAAGTTAAAAATATAACTATAGTTTTTATTTCTTAATTTTATTATCTTTATTTTATTATTTTACGATCTGTTTGTTCAAAGCAGAGAATTATTTAAAGGTTTTGAAGAAATTGTCCTGATTTTTTTTTTTTTATCTAGAAGCATACATCTGCCCATCATCACTAGGGAGGTTTTAGAGAACAGGTATGTAAATGAGGCAGTGATCCAGTTTTAGAAGTCCTAATAAGGTTTCTACAAAGAATTCCACAGAAGACAAGGCACAGTAGTACTATAGATGCACGGTTTGTGACAAGTTAATAATATTCTTATAAGGCAAGTGAAATAATTGCTCTTGCTTTTATAAGCTGTTCTGATTCACTAACTGTAGTTGGTGCAAATGAGATTGTACTTATAAGGAGACAAAAGTCAGCCTTGAATGGTCTCAGTGTCTCCAGGTGAAGGCCAGTGGATTTAGCAGGCTGCCTGCAAGGAACGACACAAGCTCTCATTCTGCCGTGGCATGTACAGATCTCCAGAACCTTGCTGCGCTCCAATTGAGGTGACTTGGAATAAAATGTCTGCCACTGGCAGTCTAACAAGCACCCCACAGTCCTCATCTGTCACTAGTTATTTATATCAAAGCCATTTTAGAATGATACACAAGCTGAAGATACTTAGAGAACATTATACTGATGATCAAAAAAAAAAAAAAAAAGTCCTACCAAGCTGCCAGTGGAATAGACCTCCAACTAGAGAACATGCTCCTTCAGAGAAGCTTGGCACTCGATCATCTGACAGGATGCACTGAAGTGATTTGTGTGGCCTGATAGAAACAGAGCTTAGCTATGCACTCGAGTTTCCAAAGATAACAGTAGCGGTGACCAAAAAACCTTCTGCTCAACATCTTTCTCATAGGAATGCACTGATCATGAGCTTGGAGAAAGTACTGTTTGAATATACTGTCCAACTCTTTTGAACGCTCTTTCCTTTTGGGACCCTGGCCCAGGGGATTCCTCCAAGGAGCTCCTTGAAGAGCTCAAAGTTGGTTCTCTTGAAGTCTGCAATCCTACTTTGTGCCCAGCATCATCCTTGCACCATACGGGGTAGTGAACTCCAATATCTCACGGTCACTGCAGCCAAGACTACGCCCAGCCCTCACATTTCCCACTAGAACATCTCAGTTTGTTAGTATCAGGTCTAGTAGTGCCCCTTCCTTGTTGGCCCATCAACCACTTGCATCAAGAAGTTATCTGCAATGTTCTGCAGGTCACAGTCATGAAGAAGAATGACAGGTCTAAACAGAGTAAGGTGACCAGTTTTAAGTATTCCACTTCCTCGTTCCATGGTTCAGTCATATTTAGCTCATGCAAAAAGAATGTTTTTTTTTGCCTGCTCCCCTAATAGATGCTAATTCGTGACAGGTAATTTCAGATCACTTAGTTACATCTGAATATGATACTAAAAAGTCATCATATTAGTACCTGTGAAAGAGTGGAGTGAGAGCTCCTCTCATTTGAAACAAGCACATTTGATAAGAAAGGCAAAGCAAACAGATTGCCAGGAAGCCCATGAATGAGCTGAAGGAGTCAGAAGTACTAAATTCTGTTCCTAAACAGCCGTTGCCCTGTGAGCAGAACTGTTTGCTGCTGCCTCAGTTTCGGTGCCCAGAAAGTCACTTCAGTTCTACTCTGTGAGGCTTCTGAGCATAAAGGTGAAAATCTGGTGTGTGAATGCCTCTTCCTTGTCATTATCATGCACTTTTGTACTGAGTACATCTGCACAGTAATTTCCATGCTAAGTTTCCTAATGCTGCAGACATTTAGATTTCACTAAATCAAGGTGACTGTTTTTTCTAAAACAGACTAATTTCCACTCCAGCACTGAAAAAACCTTTTTTTTTTATCTAAGGCTCTATTTGCTATATTTTATATAACTTTAGATGTCTCAAAAGGAGCACCTTAGCCTAAGTAGTCATCCGCTCCCTTTTGCATTCAATCAAGAAGAGAGGTATGCCAGAAGAGTCAATCTTCCCCATCTTACTGCAGAATGAATATAGGTGCTTTTCACTGCCCATTAACTAAGGGAGGATACTAAATGAGTAGGTCTGGTAGTGCATGAAACTTAATAGAACTAAAGGTGAGTGAGGTGAAAGGACTTTTTGTCCATACTTGCAACTACAGTGATTAGCAATGGAAAAGAAATGCAAGTATGAAATCATAAGTGATATAAAATATATAAATATAAAATGATAACTATATCATTAATAAATATAAAATAATGATATAAAAAGTCATGTTTCCCCTCCCTTTTCTTTTCCCACCATGACTAGTATTGAAGAACTGTGCTCCAAGATTTGTTTAAAAACAATCCCATATGTATTGTTTTTTTCCTGGAACCTTTGAAGGTGAATTTCTTCATACAACAGATGTGAGAAAATTTTCAGTCTTTCTAAAAGAATCTTAGTACTTTTCCTGAAGCTGACTACAGTCTCCCTTTTGTAACATTGAAAGCCACATGAAAATATTTCACTTTTTAAAATCAGTTCTTGCTTTGTATAGCAAAGTGTTTGGGCCCTGCCAGGGAACAGTATATAAACCAGTATGTTGGTTTACATTCCTACCTACAGTGTATTATATACCCAGTGACTAGACCATACCATTGCTTGCCATTAGCAGTAGTGGACATTAGGGTAATAACAGAACCCCAAAGGGCAGTGACAACAAAAGACATTCTTACAGTTTGCACTTTTTCTTGTGGTTTATTTTACTGCACCATTTTTAATATTGGAAACAGTATTTGTCACTGTTTTATAAGAGACTGTCGCTTAGGAATGTATCCAAGCTGACCTCATCATGAGTAAGGATTTAGTGGTATCACACTTAAGCTATTCTGATAAAAAGACCTGTTTCTGTAAAATTACTTTATATTTCTAAAATGTTAAATTGTATCTATGTAAGAGATTCCCCAATGGTCTAATAGACAGAAGATGGAGGAGGGAACTCAAAACATATTTCTAGGGCTGCCAGTTCTGTGTGCTGCCCACTGTAACTGGAATAAATCCTTCTGGAGCCCATTCTGCGCACACGTGTCTTGGAAACACAAATAATACCATTATTTCATGACTTCCAGTTTGCACTGGTGGATATAAAATTACTGAGTCACTTGTAAATGATGATATGCTGATTTTGCAAATTAAAACCTCAACATAGGGCAGAATAAGAATGACTGAAAGATCTTTTAATTAAAATCGAATATAAGTGCTAACTGTGATTACCAAAACAAAGGAGTTTATATTAGCATTAATTATTTTTGGACAGAATGTGTTATATAACAATTCTTGTTCACATCTTTTGGGAATTTCTAATACTTTTTTGAAAATATAAATTACATGAAAGTAAGAAGTGGAAACATCTGCTCTATTGCCTAAACTTTATACGTGTGCTGTCATGTGGCGCCAGCACTTTTCCCACAGGTAGATCATGTGCCTCTAGCCCATCCTTTGGAGATGTTTTACATATGTTACCATGTGGGCATTTATATAACCATGTTTTGCATCAATGGGTTCTGCTATTAGCCTGGGAAATAAAACTGCTCTGACTGTAGATACAAACTACCTCAGGGCTCAAGAGTCAGTGCTAGTACTGGGCTCTCCAGCGCAGCCAGGCTTTGCAGACCCATCACTGCAACACTTATAGAGCCTTCATTAAAACTAATGGAATGTTACTTTTGAAGCCTAGGATGCCGTGAATAGTTTGAAGTGGAATTTGCTACTTATATATCAAGCGAATAAGGATTTTTTTTAATACTACAGTTGCATTTTCATTTGCCAAAAGATGTTTCTAGAATCACAACATTTTAGCCTTGATATTGCTTTATTTACTGTGAATTGTGAATGAATACTAGATTGAAGTAACTTGAAAAAATCAAACTTAATTTGCGATATGTCCTGGAGTTTTTTTTTTCTTTTTTTTCCCTCAAGATCACTAGAGCATGAGCAGTCTCAGAGTCAGCTCTGAGGTTAGAGGTTTTTTTTTTTTTCCTGATTTTTTTTTCTGATTTTTCTGAAAGGAATTTAGAATTAATCTGCCTTAGACCAAAGTCTTTGAAGCTAAGTATTTGAAAGAGAGCACTACCTGGATGTGAAATACGTCAAATATGCTCATTATATAGTACTGTTAGAGCCACAGTAGTCAAAGGACGTAAGCAAAGCAAGGCTTGTAGGTGGCACTAATGAAATTCCTAGGATCTTTGAAGTATGAAGGTTTATCTTTTTTTTTTTAACTCTCCAAATGCTTTAGTTGATCTAATATCTTGTATTACTTCCACTCACAAGCACTACTTCGATTCCTCATACTCATTTTAGGTTTTCAGCCTACAATACATGTAGGCTAATTGTGACTAGAGAGATCTTTTTCATAGTCCTGTTTCTGATTGTTGAGTGGCCATTCAGAACATGTATCGCATACTGTAAGGTCCCTGGTGAGCATAATTTCCCTTATCGATTGAGAATTTACCTACCATAAATATTCCATTATATTTGCTATCAGTATTTGAGAACATTTCTTTCAGGTATAGATTATTAGAATATTTTCAGAGAACTAGCACACAAAGGCAAAAGTAACTTGAAGGAAATATGTTGTTTGAAAATATCCTTGTATAAAAGATACTGCCATAGCTATTCTGCCGAGCTTCCTAGGGAACTCATTCTTTTCCAGCCCTTTCTGGACAACATAATAGAGACAATGGGAAAGAGTTATAATATATTTTTGGGCAGATGTGCAAATACTGTGGAGAGAATTTTAAAAAGGATTCACGGACAGTGACAGAGTAAAGTTTTTTAGAGAGCCAATGCACAATCCAGTTGTAGTCTTAAGAAGCATCTCCTAGATAAAATACTACTTACCACCAGCCTCTCTGTAAAAGAGATTTTAACTTAAATAAATCCATTAGCAGTAAGTCATTCTGAGAATGCATTTGCTTAACTTACAGTATTAATTCATAGCTAAATGAGCATAGTGAGCCCTATAATTCTAGTTCCAGAACTGAACATCTTCACTGTAAAATCCCTCTGTTCCTTCTCCAGACATCATATATATTGACTATTAGTGTCACTTCTTTAAATGATGGAACATTTGATGGGCCAATACAGATCTTAGGTAGTCAAAACCCCTTTTAGGCCATGCTGACAAATTGAATTCAGTTACATGAAATGTATCTTGAATAGACTTCAGATGTAGAATGTTTTCAAATCTGATCCTTTTTGCTGACATATGTAAGAATAGCAGCCTCAATACTTTGTATTATCTCTTTTTATAATGTACTTCTATGATGTAAGTTTTTGTAGAATATACTGCAATCACTCTGGAGGTCAAAAGATTCAGATGGTTTTACAAGGAGAGACTGAGTGAATTGGGGCTGTTCAGCTTGGAGAAGAGAAGGCTGAGAGGTGATCTTATTAACATGTATAAATACATGAAGGGAGCTTGTAAGGAAGAGGGGCCCAAGCTTTTTTTGGTGGTGGCCAGTGATAGGACAAGGGGTAATGGGTACAAGATAAAGCACAGGAGGTTCCACCTGCAGGTGAGGGGGAACTTCTTTACAGTGAGGGTGACAGAGCAGTGGAACAGGCTG